>LLCB01000691.1:0-12527 GCA_001414345.1 Hymenoscyphus infarciens | reverse complement strand
GGGGGGGGGAGGGGATTGTTTACTACTTTTGCTAAACTCCTCTTACCCATGCTAGGAAAAACTTTCTACTGAAATGTTTACTCGCCCCCTTACCCCCTCTCCCCCCCCCTCTCTCCCCCCCCTCTCTCTCTCCTCCTCTCTCCCTCTCTTTATATTTATATGATATACTAAAGAAGGAAAGAGTAGCAAGAGAGAGAGACTAAGAAGTAGTAAAATGCTCTCCTACCTCTTAATAAAGGGCTTAGATAATATTATTATTAAGTTCTACTTTAGCTTAACTTTATAATTTACGATTTACGATTTACAATTTACGATTTAGTCGATTCCGACTTTTTGGTGTATCTAGGACGCCCTACCTAGGCACCGTGAGAAGTGCTCAAAGATGACTGAGCAAAATATTTTAAACTATATTTTATTCAATTCTCGATATATAAAATTTTCTAAAAAAAAAACACACAAAATGCGATACTATACGATATAAAAATCCTACCAACCTACCTACACTTCCCTACATCCATCACCTATCGAACCCACCAGTTGCATAAATCAAATAAAAGCCCCCCACTCCCCTTCCCCGCCACCTCCGGTATCATCACCCTCAATCCTCCCCCTGACACTCCCCTTCAACCCACTATGCGCCGCATCAACACTAATAGGTCTCCTCCTCGCGCCCTTAAAAATCCTCGGTCCAGGCCCGCCCCCAAAATCCCTCCCTCTCCTTATTTCCGGCGCATAACTTTTACTCTTGTCGGCTGTTCGAGAACTCTCTCCTTCACCAGGTCCAGGCACTAAATTAGGACGAGCAGGCCATCCCATTCTCGCAGTTAAATCGGTTTCCGATTCTTGGTGGTGTGAAGATGAAGGTTCCTCACCAAGTTCAGATTCCGTTCTACCGAGGATCGTGACGTTGGCCAGGTCATTTCGACTATCAGGTTGCGTCTCCCAAGACCCATCAGAATAATCCTCCGGCAAGAAATCTTCATACGAATCTTCCCTCTCCTGTCGCACAGGAGAAGAAATTTGTGACTTGGTAGGCGGCGAGCGTAAAGATTCATTCGCAGATTCAAACCTACTATCTCTGCTCTCTAAACTCCTTACACTTCCCCTGGTCCCGAATCCTCGTCCTTGGATATAAGAGCGCAACTGCCTCGTACTTTCCCTCGCCATGCCGTAGGAAATCCCGAATGAATCGCGGGGTATAGGTTCTTCTTCTCTCAAGGGGTGGGGGTGATAAAGTGTATTCTCAAAAGAAGATAAGATTGCAGGTTCTTCTGGGACGGTGGGGGAGTCGGCGTATGAAGTTCTAGTTCTAGCGAGTCGGGAATCTCGGTTAGAGGAGCGCATTGATCCGCCACCGAAGAAGGGCGAGGAACCTATACGTCTCGATACAGGACGTGAATTTCTCGAACTACTTTTCGAAGGTCGATGGAAAATAGAATCTTGAATTTCAGGAGACATCGTCACCTGTCGAATCCCCATATGCATAGCCGATCGAATAGGAGGCGAAGCAGGGTATGTGTCCGAGTACTCAGACAAAGCACTAACGCCACTAGGTGGTCGTTCAGTTTGATTCGAGGATGTAGCTACCGTTTTCCAAGTCCTGGAGTTACGGGCTAGACTTGGTTTTTGACCTAGGTTATGATTGAGATTGGTGTTTGTGGTCCAGACTTGTCCGTGGCCTATGCTTCTTCTTTTTGTGCTTTTGCTGGAGAGGGAGGAGATGGATCTGTTTACGCCGTGGCCGTTGCCGCTTCTTCTACGGTTTTCGAAGCCAGGGAACATGCGGGTTTGGCGACGGCTTGTTCGACTTGTTACTCGACTGTTGTTCTCTCCCTCCGGAATGTAAACAATGTCTGGTAATTGTGGGGAGACGGACTTGTTGCGGCCAAGTGCCGAGAAGTTATCGAGGGGAGTAGCAGAGATGTCACTTCCTGTCAATCCAAGGATACTTGATTCCCTGTTCGTATTATCGAGATATTGAAGTGGTTGCGAAGGCTGAGATAGTGGAGGTGAGGAGTTTGCAAGAACCGTAACATTCAGATTACTCTCTTCTGGATCCCCAATTACTATCGTGTCCAATACACGAGCCGAGCGACGTTTATGGCCTTTCCGCGAGTAATTTGAATACGTCCTCGCCACTCCCAAAAGCTGCGAAGAGTTTGTGCGAGAAGACCTCAGAGTTGGATGAGAAGCGCTTTCTTGTGTAGATCTCCAACTCGAATCCGTCTTCGATAAAGCATTCTCTGAATATGAACGCACCCTATTCCCAGTAGTTTTAGCCTCCCCAGGAGCGATATCCGTAGCTCCAAGCCCACCCGACATGAGCTGTGACCTCCTATCTAGCCCATCTCCCGATATGGTTTGTGATCTTCTCACCCTTCTGTCTTGTGGTGGATCCGATTTCCTCGGACTATATCGCCACGATTCGTGTTTTTCGTTCGTCGTAAGTCCATGCGTTGGACTAGTATCAAGGAACGTAGAAGTGTCGAGTTCAAGGGGCAGAGGAGCAGCAACAGGAGGCGGCAGTACGATTTCCGCGATACTGGAATGGGATTCGATAGGTGCCGAAATATCCGATTTCGTAATACTCGCTGGTCGTTTCTTTGCATCTCGACAACGCTTGCGACAGAAGAGGAAAAGTACAAGAAGGATAAGAAATAGAACTACTGCTGAGATTGTGACTGCTATCGCTATAATAGCTCCTCGGCTGAGTTTCCTCCTGACAGATGCCTCGAGCGGAGTCCCACTTGCGGTTTGGGTAGGTTTCGTGGTTGAAGTTGCTTCTGTCGTTTTCGTGGTTGTTGCTGGAGGCTTAAGTTGAGCAGCGACTGCGAACTTGAAGGTCTGTGTTTCTGATGCTCCAGAAGTTTTGGAGGCGGCCTTGATAGAAAACTCGGTATCGCCAGGCTTCACAGTGTCAGGTACACTGCCTGACAGAATGATTTTCGAAGAATCCAACTTTATCCAAGACTGAGAAGGCTTGGGGTCAAAAGCAACATCAACGTCTGAAGGGTTTCGCAGAAAAGAGCTCAAGTCATATTTAAAATCGGAGCCAACTGTCGCATTCAAATCAGGTATCTCCATGCTGAATATTGAATCTTCGACTTGCAGGACTATCGTTGCGTTTGTGCTATCCCCATAGATATCTTCGGCATGAACAGTAAGGTTCTTCGGTACCACATCCGGTGGAGCTTTCCCAGATATCGTCATTGTTGAATTATCGAAAGCCAGCCATGATGGAGTGTCAACCGTGAACTTTGTTATCGTTGTAGCATTTACATTTTGCCCATCGAGTTGAAGATTGTTCGCGAGGCCAGTAAAATTAACAGTGTTTCCTCCAGTTGCGTTGAAACTCATCGTTGTGTTGCTGAAAAACAATTGATGGGGGCCGACTGTGATATCGAAACTCATGGAGCTACCAGCATACCCTTCGACATCGGAGGCGATAAGCGTAATCCCAAAAGTTTGTGGCGGCTGGATCAGCGAAGCGTAGTCTGGAGTCTGGCCGCTAAAAGTCAAGGTGCTGCCATCGAATTTCACCCAGGAAGGCATTGGTGTGTGATTCGCAGTGACTGCATAGTAATTGAGTTTTCTTGTTCCATCGCTCGAAAATGTGTCGGGATCGAATGAGAATTTGAATGGGGTCGTGGGGTGATAGGACAAAGTTGAGGGAATAGAGTAAGTCCCAAAGGAGGGAAGCTGGCTCGAAAGGGGAATATTGATCGTTGGCGCTGGATCTTTGGAAACTACCAGTGTCGCATTCAAGGTGATCGGTCCCGAAGAATCGCTCGCTATAAGGCTTATGGCTACATTCGTCAATGTGTCCTTCCCAACGTCCTGTTCAGATGGTGTTCCAGATAATGTTCGGGTTTCGTTATCGAGAGCAAGCCATTTCGGTCCAGAAAATTGATATGTAATAGGTAGATTCGATGAGAAAGTCGACTTTGGGAAAGTATATGAGAAAGGTTTCGAAACTCTAGCGACTTGAGGGACTTGGGAGTTAAGAGGATAGTCGATTGTTGGAACAGAAGTCGCAATGTTTATTGCTATAGAAGCGGCGATTATATGCCACCCGAATAACATGCTTAAGCTTTCGAATAACCTAAAATACCAACTGCGCCCCGATCCGGCGTTTGAATGATATTGAAAGGTTATTTTCAAAAGGCGGACAAAAATAACAACCTTTCGAAGTCCATGCGAGTATGCCAAAAACGTAGGAAACAGAGAACAGAAGGAAATGGACATAACAGGAGCAAAGAAGCATCAAGTCAAAAATTTGGAGGCGGAGGCGGGGATAAGGGAGGCGCCCTTATCGTTGTGTATCGCCTTGCTTAAGGAATTCAACAGCAATGGTTCGCGGTAAGGGATTGCTCAGGTTTCCAACCCAGCCTTGTGGTGGTATTGAAATACGAAATGTTAAAAACTTACTTTGCGAGCAATTGACTTACTTGGTGTGGAGAAGAAGGCTGGTGGAATTTGAAGGCGTTCGCGTGCCGAAGCCCAACCACCGGAAGATTATAACTGTGTCACATGGCGGTGCACAAATGCTATTTTAACCACGAAGCAACAAAGTTGAAATCTTTGGTTGCACGACATGATAGATCGTATGTATATAGTATCCTCGATGGCGTCTCTTCCGGTCGGCGAGTTGGAAGGTTGCGAGGGGTGGTAGGAAACCAGAAGACGAATATAGAAGCCTCGAGGAGGTCCGGTCTCCCTAGAGATCGAGCATTTCGAGGACAACGAAGTAATTGTTGGAGGATGCGTGGCACAATCACGACCCTGAGCTGTTGTAGAACAAGGGATGAGCAGGAGCGCAAGGGTGATTTTCTCTAAACTTAGTTAGAGGCTTGGACTAAGCGAGCCGAAAGGAGAGGGATACAATAGAGCTTCTAGGGCACGAAGTAGAGGCCATTGGACACCAAGGACCAATTCTGACCCCGCCCTTCTGACTTCTCGCCTTGCTGGGTTGAGATCAAAAATTGCGGTACACTACCTTTCAAGGCTCAGGAGAAACCTGGAGGATCCCCTCTCCCGACATTGCGCATCAAAAAGTTGTATTGCGAACAGCGTTGCAATTCTTTTGTCGTTATCTCCAGTATAGGCAGATGTATGTTGTACATTGTAATCGGTGTTTTGTTTCTATTCGCTGCCACCCATATTGACACCAAGCAGAAACGCTGGCTCATCGACCTTGTGATGCTCGTAACTTAGCACACCGATTGCGCCAGGTTCCAGCATCATGGGCAAACTCATGCTCAAAGGGAAGCCAATCCAGCGTTTGGCGAAAGCTCTCAATATGTGGCCGTGTGCGATCAAAAGTACGTCCACGCCCTGTTCTCCATGCATGTATGGGCCCTGTGTCTCCCTTATTTTGCTTATAATTCGATCCAGCCTTGTGGTGACTTCAGCCGGGGATTCTCCCCCTTCACACCCATCTGTCCAAATATTCCAGGGCTTCTCTTGATCCAACCCTTTGTCCTTACGAGCTGATCTGATTTGAGCAGTCAAGAGACCCTCGTATGCACCATATTCCCACTCCCGTATGTCTTCCGTGGTTTCTGTTTTTCCGCCCAAGTCCTTCTGCTGAGCGCCGTCGAACAGAATCTCAAATGTTCGCCGAGCTCTTGTCCTTGGGCTGATGAATAGATGGGCGAGTCTCGAAGGGTCGACGATTTTCCCCGCGCCAACAATGACTCTGGCAGAATTCTCAACTTGGGATTCGCCATTGGGCGTTAAGGGGATGTCGCTGCGGCCAGTATACCGACCTGAGATGGTCCATTCGGTTTCCCCTGTGAAGAGGTTAGAATGCAAGAAGAGCTATTAGACGGATATTTCGCCGCAGATGCAGAAAGAAGAGGACAGGAGCGAGATGGGTGGGTTTGCATACCGTGCCTGACGAGAAAGACTCTCGGTGTTCCGGCATCTTTGTCTGGCATGGTGATGTTTGGTTCTGCTGTTGACGGAGAGTTTCTGGGGGAGAACAAGCTAAGAGGAGGAATGGAGGGGGAGGGGTAGGTGGTGGGTAGGAAGATACCTGTGGCTGAAAGTGTGGTGTGGCTGGTGCGATAAGAGTTAATTATAAAGAGACGGCAATAGCATAGCTTCAACCTTCAACAATTGTCGACGACCTCAAACAAAGTCACCTCCGAAGCACTCGAACTTATATTTATCTTCTGGTTGCTTGGGAAACTGCCATCACCCACCTACTTGGTGTCTCTCGGTAAGACACTCTCGGTAAGACACATGCAGGCGGCCTCGCCGTGGACATCAAAAGCAGCAGTAAGTACGTATACATCGGCTCCCCTCGCACCTGCCTTTCATACCTACTCTCGTTGTTCCGGCTTTTGGGGGGATATAAACACTTGGAACAATTGAGACTATTAGCCTTGGTGTTTTGGAACAATCAAGCTCAATTGTTCCAAAGTATGTAACAATTGAACTGCCAATTTTCATGTCCACCTAGCCTCGGTAGGGAGAGCTAACTCATAGGTACCTACTCGTACCTAACCACTTGAGATAAAATGGCAGCAAACTCAACTTCAAAGCTGTCTCTGAATCGCGGCTGCCCTATTGTACTATACCTTCCATTGTTGGTCACACAAGCACGCGGGTCGCCAACCTGCCAACCTGCGAACCTGCCTACCTTGGACGTCAAGTACATCGCTAGGACGTCAGGTGAATCTGGCGGTACCAGTACATCTCATACACATCTCATACATGCATCCATAAATTGCTTTTCAAGCTTTACATTTCACCTCCATCGTTTGGATCTTATTACCTATCACCCGTCTACAAATCAAGATGGACCAGCGACATGGCAACGATGACTCTGGTAGACAAGACCACCCTCGACCTCCTACACAGCCATCGACACGCCCATACTCTGCACGTTGGAGGAATACCAATGATACTCGCCAAACAAGTCATATTCCACGCCATCATCATCACCATCAACAACAACAACAACAACAACAGCACTTTCAAAATACAACCCCACCCGAAACTCGTGGTCCAGTCATGTATTCATCTCCCTATCAACCTCAGCCTCAACTACAACCTCAACTACAACCTCCACAGGGCCAGCAGGCTTTTCAACTCCAACAGCCGCCGGGACCAAGATCCTTCGATGGGTTATACACTGGGATTCCTCATGGTGATATGCATTATAACCAGAGCATGAACCTCGGAGTTGAGCCTGGCTTTCAAAATGTCTACCATGGACCAGGTTACCAACAATCACCACCTTTCTTCTCTCCTGCACCGCAAACCCCAACGAGGAGGGATCCGGTTGGTCGTTACACGGCTCTTACGTTGCCCGTTCGAATGGATCACAGGGACGTCTTTGGTCAACGTAAGTCATCTCTTCTAGCTATTGATCGAGAGATTCCGATAAAAGCTCCATTCTCCCAGCTCTTCTCGGAGAATGAATCCAATTGTTCCAGCCAGCTGGGATAATGACCTTTCGTTCTTCCAAACGATTAAGGCAATATTCTGAATGTAGCAGGTGCTAACGAATAACCCATAGTCAATCCTCAAGAAAGTTCTGATGTTGGTCCAACTCCACTTTTGTCTCAGTCTCAACAAAATTTGGAAACTATAGCTCAGCATTCTGCTAGTATGGTTGAGCAACGCCCCAAAACTTGCATGGTCTGCCTTGAGACACCGAGTCAATTTGCATACATTTGTACAGAATGTTTGAAAGGACAAGTTTGTAGCGGTTGTATCAAGGACTGGTTCATGGATGCTTGCAAGAATGAGTCAAAGATGCCCCCAAAATGCTGCGCGGAAATTCCATTGGCTTCAGTTTCGAAATATCTGAGCCCTGCAGAGGTAAGAATCATAGGCTTTTATTTTTCTCATACCCGTTCCCTCTATTGCTTCAGAGATTCTAGAACATTACCATTCATTCTCCGAGAACGTGCGGGATAATCGGGGACTTTGGGTTTCAATTCTTCATAACACCTCGGAGAATGGACGTCATTGTTCGAGAAGTTTTACACATCAGAGCTAACTTGACTGGCTTAGATTGAGCTATACAAATCCAAGTACGAAGAATGGAAGACCCCAGACAGACTTTATTGTCCAGTACCGACATGCTCGACGTTCGTTTCACCTAGGCTATATACCACGACACCAAACAACTACTTCTCGTCCGCGCGAAATCAACTACCCCCCCAGGCTACTTTTACACCAAATCGAACTATTTCTCAACCGCGAGTAGCATGCCCAAGCTGCTACACTTCGATTTGTACCAAATGTCGATCAATTTCCCATATGGGCGCCTGCCAAAGCGCTCTCGATCCTAAGCTAGAGGCACGGTTGAAGCGCTGGAATATTAAACGTAGGTGAAGGGGACACCGTTCTCCCACTTCCTTTCTCTTGAATCACTCTTAAATCTTTCCTAACCCCCAGCAATATCCTGTGCCGAGTCCCGGGACTTTTATTGGTAGGCAAATACTGACTTCCCCATTTTTCTAGGCTGTCCTAGATGTCGAACAGGCATTCGGAAGATAGCCGGTTGCTCACATGTCGAATGTCGATGTGGTGGTGAATTCTGTTTCTCATGCCTCAGCTCCTTCCATCTTTGCGGTGGAAGTTGCGAAAAAAACCCCCTCGACAACGAAAGAAGAACGGGATCGGGATTGAGAACAGCACAGACGGTAGATGAAGCCGCTATAGAAGCAGAGGACGAAGATTTGGACGCACGTGATTCGGCCGCCAGAAGCCGCTGTCAACATGTTTTTCTTCCATGGCGCCGTCCAGTCCATACACCACAAAATGAAGTCACGGGACCAGAATGCCAGCGTTGTTTGCAATCGGGATTATTGCAAATGAATCCGGGGACCAATGACAATATGGCTTGGTCTTGCATTCGTTGCTCTTCTATCATCTGCGGAGCTTGTAGGACAGGCGACTGGCTTTGAGAAGCGCGTTATGAGGGTTTTCCCATAAAAGCGAACATCGTATATATATCTTCTCCCAGCTTCCAGCTTGTGACTTCGTTCGTGAGCACAACCCAAGTAAGT
Source organism: Hymenoscyphus infarciens (assembly GCA_001414345.1). Lineage (NCBI taxonomy): Eukaryota > Fungi > Ascomycota > Leotiomycetes > Helotiales > Helotiaceae > Hymenoscyphus > Hymenoscyphus infarciens. The sequence goes on along the minus strand of LLCB01000691.1, from coordinate 3,498 downwards.
TTGTTTAAAATTATCTGGGGTAATATTAGAAATTGTTTCAAACCTCTTGGAGTCTCGGGTAACTTCTGAAATTAACCGAGATGTTTGAAACAATTTATGATTGTTACCCTAATATTCTGGGACAACGACTCGCCGATTGAATTCCAATTTCTATTCCCATCATTTTCCAAGAGCTCCTAGCGCAGTGTTAGGAAGAGAAGGTGGATTGAGACTGCAGTCAGAACTTTGTCATATTTTTACCCATCATTCTTTCCTACTTTGCACTTTGCACTGGGCACTAGTAGTTACTATATTTTCTCCTATCTATTCCTATCATCATTGATTCGGTTGCCTCCAAGTCCTCCCCCAAACCAAAAGTTCGTGTAAGGCGGGGGCTGCAGCATGAAAAGACCTCGAGGACGACTTCCTGTTCGGCTTTTTACTATTGCGAAACGGCTTGCGCGTACTATTAATATGGTTTGTACTGTCTAGCGCTGCCTTGAATGGCCCGTTTTACCGAAAGGCTACTTCTGTCATATGAACTTCTTACAGCTCGCTAAACACCGTAATATTCCTTTATAAGAGGTTCTTGCTTCTTTGATTATTGGACTAGGCGTTTCTAATCTTTCCAAGTCGATGCGTGGGTTGATAAGGTTCATCAGTTGGGCTGCACGTTATTATCTGGGTCAGCGCAGATTAGGATTCATCATTCAAGGAAAGAGCCACCAAATGATACCTCAAAGGGTAAGAATCTGCAGCATGGTTCGCTGTACAATTCGGGGTTTCAAGCATACGAAACCAGACGAAATGTTAAAGTACAAGTCTCGGACAATCTAACCTACTGCTCGTGGTTGATGGAGAAGTTGAGAATGTGACAAATGGATATTGGTGAAAGTGGATCACGCAGGGTATCGGGTACGAGGCTATGAAATTGAATTCTCACATAGCCCAAGGCACACTTGATAATCTTACAAACCCCATATCTTTAAAACATATGAAGAGCACAGTCATCCCAAGCCATCTAATTCTATCATATACAGTCCCCCCCTCCTAAAACTGCAAAAAATTACACCCAAAAAAAGATTCCCAAGTTCAGCTCCTCTCACACCCCTTCCCATCAAGGAAAACTATCCAAGTTATCATGCCCAGAATTGACAACGAGCAACTTCGTCCTCTCATTCCCCCTCAATACCGGCACTTGATCCCACCGTCTCCGTCCTCCGGGCATTCTCTCACTCCCCGGTAGTATATACTCCTCAAAGAAATTCCCCTTCTCCCCCTCCGTCCTCATGAAAGTAACCACCTCGCTGAACGTACTCATCAATACTCCATACCAATAATCCGCTCCCACAAGCACTCACGTCTCAACGATAGCCTTCTGATCAAATTGCATACCATCTACTTTCTTCAAAATAGAAGGCGAGTCAGCAAGAAGAGAATACTTGTCATAGATGGTGTACTTCAACGGATGAAGTTTGGAGGCGAAAGAGTGGATGGCGGTTTGCGTGCCAGAGGAGACGTAGATTTTTATTACTGGGTAGGGGAGAGTGGGTTGTAAAGCTTCCATTGCTTCAATATAAAGAGTTATCTGTTGATCCATTGTCCCGAAGCCTGCTGGCCAGTCACTTTCTCCCCGTGGATGAACGGCTATGAATGCCCCTTCCAGTTCCGGACTTTTCAACATCTCGTTGCTGATGGAAACCAGTCCCGGATTGAGATTCAGGATTCGGAAGAGTGCTTTTTGGATCGTGGAGAGTTCGGCTGATTGGGTGTAATTCCAGGCTATGTATGAGTCGCCAAAAGACACCGCGACTGGTTCTTGGGAGTTGATTATCCAGATGTTGGCTTCGCGGAGAGTGTTCGTGAGCATTTGGTTGGATGCAGTTGTGTGGTAGGGCTCGGCTTGGTACGATCTTTGAGGGGAGGGTATGATGGTTTTTCTTCCTGTCGTGTCGCCGCAGTGTTTGATTTTAATTTGAGGAATTTTTCGGGATAGTTCTGAGGCTAAGTAATTTATATCCCAGAATCCCTTTAGACATTCTTCTTCGTTGCTGAATTCTGAAGGGTGAGCATCGTATCGTTTCGTCGCAATTGGAGGAAGAATTAAATTTGCTCCTGCGTCAATGGCGAGTCGAACGCATGTTTGGATTGTGTTCCTCGCATTGTTGAGTCCACCTGCTATTGCCGTATTGTTTGTTCCTGAATAACTGTGACATTGTAGCCAAAGACCTTCGGTCCAGTGTGTGGGATCGCAGAGAAGAGGTAAGTCAATGGATTCTGGTTCCGAGTGCCAGGGATGATTGTTCGCTGGTTCATGGGATAGTGAGGTACGGATCTAGTTTGTGAGTTTAGCCTTGAATTGGTGGAGGTCTTGGACGGAGAGGATGACTTCACGGTAAAGATAGAGTATCTAGGTCACAAAGACTGGGGTTAGAAATCCGAGAGCAATGCGGCGCTGTTTGACATTGAACATGCTAGAATTTGGTTTTCCTCAAGGGATGGGTATTTGAGGTAGAACTTCTCTCCTAAGAATTTTCAGTCCCAACCTTTTGGCTTTGTTGACGGGATTGAACGGATTGCAGGTCGGAAATGTCTCCGAGATGAGAATTAGGATACAAGACGGCGCGGTTGACAGTTTAGGCCTCTAGCGCTAGCCCCGATTCAGCCCTAGCCCCATGCCAAGAGCGCTAAGTCTTAGCCCCAACCCTACCCTAAAACCACCTATTTATATATACTCCCTTTTATATATAATCTATTAAAACAACACTACCCTACTATATACTAATCTATATATATCTAAAAAGTAAGCAATTACGCTTCTAATACTTTTAAAATTATCTAAATTAGACTTATTTTAGTAGCGCTATCGTAATCTAAAGTAATATATATAAATACAATCTATAAGACTACTTATATACCTTAACCACTAATATCTTAAGGCTAGTAATAGCTCTTTATTAATATTACTCTTTTAAAAAAGCTTTAAATTAAAAGATAAATTAATATATTAATTATTTAAGCTTTAAGAAGTATTTTAATAAAAAAAGTAAGGTAAATAAGCATAGTAGTATTAAGTAATAAATTATTAGTAGGTAGATTAAGAAGGTCTTACTAAACCTACCACGTCTTATATATATCTAAAATATCTATTCTACTAAAACCCTGCCTTCTAAACTATTAACTAGTAGGTTAGAAGCTCCCTTCTTATTAGTATAGGCTCCTATAGTATTTTTACTATATAACGTATATAAAGCGCTTCTAGAGTAGGTAGTTAATAGTCTACTTTTATAAGACGTCTAGGTCTAAACTATTAACTAACCTATATAGCCTCCTTAGCCACGCCTCTTTAGCTACGCCTCTTTAGCCACGCCTCTTTTAATACTCTAAAAGTACTTGTTTATACTCTAAAAGTACTAGAAAAGAGCTTCTTAAAAGTCTTTAAAATTAATAGACTATCTCTTATTTACTTATAGCTCTACTAGCTAGAATACTTTTATATATTATATATATATATATATA
>LLCB01000690.1:0-12599 GCA_001414345.1 Hymenoscyphus infarciens | reverse complement strand
CAGCTATTTTCCCCCGCCAGCTATTTTCCCCCTCCAGCAATTTTCCCCCTCCAGGCATTCATTCTTTCTACATTTACAAATTACACACAACACTCCACAACACCACTTTCGCGCTTCGCAGAACCACAGAACTTCAGCAGGCAACACCTACAATACTACAATACCACCACCACCACCACCACCACCACCATCATGGGCGTCCGCGATGTCAAGATTGGCTATGCCACCGGCAGCTCGGGACCCAGCTCTCCACAGCCGTCGCTCTCTTCCCAAGACATTGCTAATCTGATGCCACCCTTTCCTAGAGCTCGTCCTGATACTCCTGTAACCCCTCCTAAACCTGCGAATCCTCCCCGCGCCAACGTCCCTCCCGCCAGATACAGCAGTATGGTTCTCAATCAAGCCAAGGTCAAGTCCGTCCTTAGCGGCGACAGCCTCGTCTTGAGCTCCGTCGACAATCCAGATCGCGAACGAACTCTTTCCCTGGCTTATTGCACATCGCCACATCTGAAAAAGGAGGGGGATGAACAATGGGCCTACGACTCACGCGATGCGCTTCGAAAGCTGGTTGTGGGAAAGCTTGTGCAGTTCCAAGTCCTCTACACGATTCCAAACACGAAGCGCGAATACGGCATTGTCTATCTGAACGACGGGAGACGACTTCCTGAACAAATGGTAGAGGAGGGCTGGCTCAAACTCAGAGACGATGCTGGACGCAAGGAAGACTCGCCAGACGCTCTTTCGCAACTAGACAGACTACGTTTACTCGAAGCAACAGCCCGTAGCGAGGACAAAGGTCAATGGCAACCATCTGGAGGCCGAATCAATGTTCAACATGACATGGGCGATGCGCAAGCCTTTTTGGACAACTACAAGGGAAAGACTGTGGATGGTCTGGTCGAGCGCGTATTGAGCGGCGACCGCATGCTTGTGCGCTTGATCATTTCACCCACAGAGCACATCCAAGGTAAGATTTTCGGAGATGTGCCCTATATGTCCATACTGATACATTCTAGTTATGACTCTGGTTGCTGGAATTCGTGCTCCTACCACCGAGAGAGTCAACCCTTCCAACGGTCAGACACAACCTGCCGAAGAACATGGAAATGAGGCTCGTCGATTCGTGGAAGAACGACTATTACAACGAAACGTGAAGGTTGATATTCTCGGCCTCAGCCCTCAAAGTCAACTTGTCGCCTCGGTTCGCCATCCTCGAGGCTCCATTGCGAAGTTTCTTTTAGAAGCCGGTCTTGCAAGATGTACGGATTTCCACTCGACACTTCTTGGTGCTGAAATGCCTGTTCTCCGCGAGGCAGAAAAGGTTGCTCAGTCAGGTAAGAAGGGAGTATTCAAAGACCACGTTGCCAAGGCCGCTGGTGCAGGAACCCTCGAAGCTCATGTCACCAGAGTCTTTAGTGCCGATGTCATCTATGTTCGAAATCGAGCAGGCGTCGAAAAGCGAATCAACCTGAGCAGTGTTCGAGGACCTCGGCCTTCAGAAGCAGCCGAAGCTCCCTTCCGAGACGAAGCCAAGGAATTTTTACGAAAGAAGGTTATTGGTAAACATGTTCGTATGAGTATTGATGGCTCACGTCCTGCCACCGGGGAATACGACGCCAAGGAAGTTGCCACCATTACTCTCAACGACAAGAATGTTGGATTACTTCTCGTCCAAGAAGGTTGGTGTTCAGTAATTCGGCATCGACGAGATGACACGGATCGCGCACCAAACTACGACGAACTTCTAGCTGCGCAGGAGACTGCAAAGGAGGAAAAGAAGGGAATGTGGTCCGGAAAGCCTTCCAAGGCAAAGCAATATGTTGTTGCGTCAGAATCTTTACAAAAGGCCAAGATGCAAGTAGCAGGATTGCAACGACAAAAGAAGATTCCAGCTATTGTTGACTTCGTCAAGGGTGGCTCCAGATTTGTCGTCCTCATTCCTAGAGAAAATATCAAGCTCAATTTTGTCCTGGGCGGAATCCGAGCACCAAAATCCGCAAGAGGTCCAAATGACAAGGCAGAGCCTTTTGGTCAAGAAGCACACGATCTTGCCACCAAGCGCTTGACGCAACGCGATGTTGAGATTGATGTGCACAACATTGATAAAGTCGGTGGCTTTATTGGTGCACTTTACATTAACAAGGAATCTTTTGCCAAAATCCTCGTTGACGAGGGCTTTGCTACCGTCCACGCATATTCAGCAGAACAATCTGGAAACGCTACCGAGCTCCAAGCAGCCGAGAAGCGAGCAAAGGAAGGACGCAAGGGTCTCTGGGTTGACTGGGATCCTTCTTTTGATGTTGAAGAAGATGACAGCGCACCTGCCAACGGATCAAACGTCGAATCAACTCCAGTCTCACGCGAAAAGGATTATCGTGATGTTTGTGTTACCAATATTGACGAGGACGGCAAGATCAAGTTGCAGATCATCGGTACTGGCACATCTGCTCTCGAGACCCTGATGTCCCAATTTAAATCTTTCCATTTGAACTCGGCCAACAAGGCTGGTCTTCCAGGCCCACCCAAGACCGGAGAATATGTCGCAGCAAAGTTTTCCGCAGATGACCAGTGGTATCGTGCCCGTATCCGTGCCAATGACCGCCCGGCAAAGGAGGCAGAAATTGTCTATGTCGATTATGGTAACAGCGAAAAGAAGCCTTGGTCCGCTTTACGTCCTTTGGCACCTCAATTTTCTCCACAGAAGCTCCGTCCGCAAGCTGTCGATGCTGTCCTTTCTCTGATTCAACTTCCAACCAACAAGGATTATTTGGAGGATGCTATTGGATACATTACCGAGGCAACCGCCGGCAAGGAATTAGTCGCCAATATTGATTATACCGCACCAGAAGGCACTCTTTCCGTCACCCTCTACGACCAGAACACGAGCCAGAATTTGACTGATAGCATTAACACTGATATCATTCGAGATGGTCATGCTATGGTTCCTACCAAGCTGAAGCCTTGGGAGCGTAGCTTCGGCGATGTCCTCAAGACTTTGAGAGATGCGCAAGATGGTGCTAAGGAGAAGCGATACGGCATGTGGGAGTATGGTGATATTACTGAGGACTAGATGTCTTGTGGTACTGTGTACTAGTTGGATTTTCAGGACGGGATGATGGGTACTGCTTCAGTTAGCCTCTCCTTTATTCTTGCTCATCTCGCTGGTCCCCTTCGCCTTTCTACCTTTCACGCGAATATTTCCTCTACGACCTCCTTTCGACAAAACTTCCCTCGATTCTCTTCGCCTAGTATTTCTTGCTCTCGTCAACCTCTCTCTTACTCTTTTAACGAACGTCACGGCGAACTGGAAAATTTTGCATCTTCTGTCTACCTTGCATTGCGTGCGTGGCATAACGGGATGGATCCCCGGGCTTTGGGTGGCGGGAAAAAAGTTACCTTGCGTTGTTTTCTTCTCTTCCAGGACGATTTGATGAATGGATGAACGGCATGGGAAAAAAGTTGCATAGAGGGGTAGATTTTTGAGTGGAAGAATTGAATTGAATTGACTGAGAATGAGTATGTGAAATTGGACAAGTTATCTTGTGATTGTGATGGTTTTTGTTGTTGGCCGATTTGTTTAGAAGTGATTGGGGGGTTATCCGTCAACACGGTGATTCTCTCGACCCACGATTCGAAGTACGCCGAACGGACGTAATAACTAGTGCATTCTCACTAGATTGTTTTACCTAGCTTACTCCCGGAGTACAAGTAGAGTAAGTAATAGAAAAAAGATATATATTCCTTCCCTAGGTAGGTAGGTCTTTAAACCCCTCAAATTAGTAGTAAGACTTACTTTTCCAGATGGAAGCTAGCAATGAATGCGACATCGAGGCCTTGAAAGACGATATGTAAAAACTTGAAAAGAAGCTTGCTTAAACTTTACGGGAAAGACTTTCTTAACCTCCACTTACTACAAAAAATCCCATAGGTATAGACTCTTGGGATGCGATGTGTTACGAAGCTCAGATAATGCAAAGCTTAAGGTTTCCGCGGTGAAAGCGGATCGATTTTTTCGAATTCTTTTCGTGGCTATTTATAGGTGACCTACGAAATAGCAGAACATGTGCATTTGGTAGGTCACCTACGTAAGGCAAATATCTGCTTTGCTATTGGCAGGTAACCTACAAAAGGGTACCTGCAACTTTGAGAATTCTTCCACCAGTAACCCACACAGCGCAATTTTAAACGATTTACTAGACGGGATCAGCATTGGGCAATCATATTCTTGCATCGCTGGCTCATCAATTGTCGCCTTTTCAGATTGGAACATTTAAAATCGCGATGAAATCATTCCCTTTCATTGACAGCAGACCTATATGCGCATTTTCCCTGTCCTAAAACCCTAGCTACAGTTCATTGCAGTCTTGTGTCAATATCCATATACATCACTGTTTATGTTTCCTCTCTGCATTCCTTCCCGTCCTTTCAATTTCCAGGGTGCTGCAGTTCCCTCCCCTATCAAACTCCGAATTCCAAAATTTACAAACATCCAATTTATGCCTCAATCTTCTTCTGGAGGATATCCTTGAGGGTAACGGCATCGGCGGCGAACTGGGAGATACCGTCTCGGAGCTTCTCGACGGCCATCTGGTCCTCGTTGAAGTCAAATCGGAAAAGGGACTCGTCGTCGACGTACGACTTCTTCTCGAGGTTGAGGCTGGAGGCGGCTGCGGCGTCGAGCTTCTTTGGGACTGCGTCGCTTGATGCCATCAAGTCCTCAAGGAGTTTAGGCTAGAAATAAGAAGAAAAATGTTAGCGTACTCCCAAAAAGCTAGGAGGAATGTAGGGTGATACATACCGAGATAGTGAGGTAATCACATCCAGCCAACTCGGTGATCTCACCCACACTTCGGAAAGAAGCACCCATGACAATGGTCTTGTAGCCGAACTTCTTGTAGTAATCGTAGATGGCCTTGACGGATGCGACTCCTGGGTCGGCCTCCTTGGTGTACTCCTTTCCGGTCTTGGCCTTGTACCAATCGAGGATACGACCGACGAAGGGGGAGATGAGGAAGGTACCGGCCTCGGCGGCGGCGATGGCTTGAACTTGGGAGAACATGAGGGTGAGGTTGACGTTGATTCCGTGGTCACGTTGGAGGATACGGGCGGCTTGGATACCTTCCCATGTTGAGGCGATCTTGATGAGAACGCGGGACTTGTCGATACCGATGGATTTGTAGAGCTGTGGGAGGTTAGGAAAAATTCAATCCCAATTGTACAATTGGAGGGGGAAAACGTACTTCGATAATGTGGAGAGCCTTGTCGACTGAACCCTTGGTGGTAAAGGAGAATCGGGCGTCGACCTCGGTGGAAACCTTTCCTGGGACAACGGCCAAAATCTCCTTTCCGAACTCGACCAGAAGACGGTCGAGAGTGGCATCAACCTTCTCGTCAGTTGTGCTGCCGTGCTCCTTTCCGTATGCAACAGCTACGTCGATAAGCTTGGCATATTCTGGCTTTTTTGAGGCAGCGAGGATGAGGGAAGGGTTGGTGGTGGCATCTTGCGGCTTGTATTTGGCGATTGCTATGGATTGTCAGTGAGCGATTCGTGGGCGTGAATTGTGGTAGTATGGGAGAATTCGACAGGTCGAGGAATCGATGTGGCGGGGTAAACTTACAAGCAAAATCACCTGTTGACAATTGTTAGCTTTTAGTGGCGGAGAATCTTCAAGTAGAGGAACTTACCAGAGTCAGAGACGACAGTCTATGGTATTTGTGGTTAGCAGAGTTGTCTGGAGGTATAGATGCGAGCCATTGCCATCAAAAAACGAGGGAGTCAACGAGATTGAAGCAGCTCCCCACGTTTCCGACGGTGAACAGCAGACGGAATCAACTTACGGTGCCAGAGGCCTTGAGCTGCTCGAGGGAGTTGGACATGGTTGTGATTGTGATTGTGATTGTGATTGGGATATGGAATGGGTATGTGTATCTTGAGAAGTGATGGTGTTGTGATTGTAATTTCTAGGTGGTATGGAGAGAAGAGGAAGTTGTGGCGGGAGAGTCAGACACGGGCAGCGGGGTTGGAGCATCGTCATGCTTTTTGGTGGGGGTGAATGTCAGCTGACGTCCGCTCACTAAGCAGCTCAAGTTGCGATACATCACCCACCACCTGGGGGGAGTATCTTTATCAAAGCAGTCTTATTAAATTGATACAGCTCCACCTCTTCCCTCCAACCTTTGTCACGAAGTTTATTTAATCCAGTGTCACAGAATTCCGGGTCCAGGTCTAGATTCTTGTCTAAATAGTAAGCCAGTGCCTACTTTTCACGACTGGTTTGCTTCTCAATCTAAGCATGAGGCCATCCATTATGGTCAATTTCTCCGGCGTCACTTTTTTTTTTTTTTTGCTATTGTGCCTAAATGCTGCTGCTCCGCGGAACGGAGGGTCTTGACCATCACGTTGCAGAAAGGGTCTCTTGATTCGTTGCCGGGCTTATAGGTTGCTTTCGAGAATCGAGAGATACTTGTGGGGCTTGAGCGATTTGTGTCGTGGGCTGTTATCGTGTGATTTGCAAGTGCTTGGAATGCTTGGAATGCTTGGAATGCTTGGAAGAATGGTCTGGAGAGGATGGATTTCCCATTGAAAGTCGATTCGTGGATTCAGAAGCAAGGTGTCTGTCTTCTGGGAAGAGCTCGAGTATATTCGAGGGGCAGAGAATTGGTAGACATGAGGATTGTCAAAGGGAAATGCCTACATCCATTCTCTGGTCCTGGTTCTGCTCTTGTCCCAAGCACTAAAGATGATCGAATTGTTGTATTACGATCCCCAACCGGTTCACAATGGACTGGGTTTCCAATTTCTCGTTCAATTGGCCTAGTATATATAGGAAATGCTTCTCACGCACGAGGCACGGAAAGAGGAAGAGTTGTAAGAATAAAACACCTGGAAATAGTTAAAAAGCCAGTGCTAAAATTTATTAGCTAGCTTTCGCGTAGTCGTCTTGTCTTTGGAGTATATCTTCTCTTCTTAACTACTTTCAAGTAGAGATATTTATCTCTACGTTTATGTAGTACTAAGAGAGAACCAACTTATCCTACCACTTAATTATTGTTTGATATAATTCTCCCTATGAGTAAGTACCTTTCTCACGCGTTGATTGGCTATGACACCTCACAGCGGGTCCAAGCATTGCTCATCCCAAAAATCTCAGCCTCGTCGCCTCGTCCAAAAAATCCCATCACAAAACACCACACCACCCCTCACCAAACACCTGCAATGGCCCATCGATAGCACTTCTCATCCTCCAAAAATGACACAATTCCTCCCCCGCACCTCCTTCCCCGCCCAACTCTCCCTCCCCCGCTCCTACTTCCTGGGCCACCATGCCTCGGGCCTCTCGAAAATGAAAACCATGCTCTCAAGCATCGACCTGATCCTCGAATGTCGAGACTACCGCGTCCCACTTACATCAAGGAACCCCCTTTTCGAGGAGTCGTTGGCGGGGAGACAGAGGATGGTAATCTACACGAAGCGGGATTTGGGCAGTAAGGATTTCATGGAGGATAAACGGGTTTGTCCCCCAATCCGCTGGAAAGCAAGAGGGCAAAAGGACAGGACAGGACAGGAGAGGGAAAGTGAAAGCGAAAGCGATATGGGCTAATAGAAAGGATGGAACAGAGAGAAGAAACCATCCGCGCCTGGCACACCCCCCACCCAACCCTCTTCACCGACCACAAGTCCAAAAAAGACATGCGCTCCGTCCTCACCTACATCCAATCCCACGCCGAGCACGCACAAAACCTCCTCGGGTCGCGCATCCTCGTAGTCGGCATGCCCAACGTAGGGAAGTCCTCCCTCCTCAACGCCCTCCGCATGGCAGGACTCAAAAAGGCAAAAGCCGCACACACAGGCGCCCAACCGGGCGTGACGAGGAAAATCGCGTCAGGCGTCAAGATCATCGAGAAGGACGAGGAGAAAGGCACAGAGGGCGTTTACTTGGTCGATACACCCGGGGTTTTTGTACCTTTCGTTCCCGACGCGGAGGCAATGTTGAAACTTGCCCTCGTGGGCTCGGTGAAGGATACGATTATCGCTCCCACTACGTTATGCGATTACCTCCTCTTCCACATAAACCTCCAATACCAAGGGCCGGGACTCTACAAGGAGTACTGTGAGCCTACAAACGACATCGTAGTTTTCCTCGAGGGGGTTTGCAGAAAGACGGGTAGACTGGGGAGAGGCGGGGTGCCCGATTTAGATGCGGCTGCGCTGTGGATTATTCAAAGGTGGAGACAGGGGGCGATGGGTAGGTTTGTGTTGGATGAGTGTGAGGAGGGGAGTTTGGAGAGGGTGATGGGGGAACGGGTGGGCATGAGTGTTAATCAGGCGAGGAAGGCGAAGAAGGTTGAGCAGGCTAAGAGGTCGAAGGCCAGGGGTGGGGTTGTTTGAATACTGAGGGAGAGTTTGAGAATTTGGAAAGGAGGGGGATTGTATTATATTGGTTCGGCTTCGTAGTGTGTCTATTTGGTGTAGGGATAGCTTATCTTTTCATAGCGTGGCGTTGGGGATTAGGTGGAAAATATTTCACCTCTTTTTAGGATCTTGGAAAAAGCCAGAAATCTATTTAGATATAGATGAATATGTATAAAAGTATCAAGACAAAACCAGGAAATCCTCCAAAAGTGGATCTCAGAGAAAGAAAGGACTTCCAACTTTTGCACTACACTCCTGTTCTTAGAGAACCGGTAGGTTGCCTACAATGACTTGTTCAAGTGCTATGTTAAATATTAGTCGAGGGTGCAGTTCGCAGGTCCCCCGTCGATAGATTCGACGAAAGCGTGTACCATATCATCTTGAAGCAAGGAGGAAAATCACCAGGAATGGATGACAAAACGATAGCTAGTTGTTTCATTTAGAAAATCAAACGCTTCCGAAAGTATCGATTATAATAAGTATATGCAATAGGACTAGCCTGCAGATGCACCCCAGGTAGCGCAATATGTCTGCCACCCATTGCTGTCCTCGAAACCAGCCATTTTTAACAAGCTCTCCGAAAAAGTCTCGCAGAGGAAGCCATGCTCCAGAGTAAATGCAAGCTGAGTCCACCCGGTCGTACATGAAAACCCATCTCTGTTTAACCGCGAGGTTGACTTTCTCTACCCATTCCCTCTGCCTCGTATCCCAGAACGCAAAGTTGTAACTCCAGGCACCCCAAATTCATCCTCCAGGTATTTTTGATCGTACAAAGAAAAAGATATCCCACCCCCCAAAACGCCAGGAATGACAACCCAAATTATCAGCAAGAAAACCATCTAATACCATCCTCGTTTGCCAACTGAGGAGTGTTCTTCTTCTTTTCGGTGTTTGATCATCGGTTCCTTGATGTTGAAGATTTCTATCATCTCTTTCCAAACGCCCATGTCGAGAGACATGACAGCTTGGTGTTTCTTTGGCGGCTCCTTCTCGGCCTCTTCCTCTTCCTCTTCATCCTCTTGGTCTTTTTGTTCGCTGGATGCTGGGGCTGTAAGATCTAACAAGTGAGGTTAGTGCAAGTCTAAATCAATCAGGGGTTGGTGTTAGCTTACTCAGGTATGGAAGACCGCGGTGATCTGTAGTTATACCGGCTTTGCCATCACGAATCAAAAAGCTAACATAGAACATATTCTCAACACTTTGTCCAAATGACCATGGATTGATAACGAATCTGAAGAATTCGAGACCTCCGTTTTCATCAACCGCATTTCGGTCGTAGAGAGCTTGTAATTCCTCGGCACTCATGTCATCGTTTCTGTCGAATTCGCGCTGTGCAGCGTTTTGGCATAGTTCTTTAACCTCTTCTAAACGAGCCAGAATTTGCTTGCACAAATAGGAAAGATTGGCATTCTCGGACTTCTCGATATTCCTTGACTCGATGACTTCAGGGCGTGATTCTTGCATGGCGTTTATTTTTAAAGCTGCCTTTCGAACAACGGTTCTCTTTACGCGCTTTTCCACGGAAAGTGGTCCAAGGAGAAAACCGGGTACAGCAGGTCGAGAAATGTTTTGCATGCAGGCGTGTCGTCCAAGATATGCCCAGTTGAGCATATCTCCATCCTCTTCTTCTTCCTCGCCCCTTCTGCGCTGGGTATTGCTAGGAGCAGCAGCTTCATCTTCCGGGGCAGCTCTCATGAATGCTCGGCATTTAGAAATAAATACCTCCAAGTCCACGCCTTGCGCATTATCACCGGAAGTGAGAGCGACAGTTTTCTTGTACGTGAGATCCGCCGCGTTAACAAGGAGCCGTGCGTCGATTGTTGCATCTGCGGTTTGCTTGACTTGGTTTGTGTACTCATTTGCTCTCATCAGAGTATTTCTCAAGCCATGATGCCCAACAGCGAGATACTCAGTGCGGTTATCTGCGAGGTTTTTTGATAAATCCCTCAAGCCTTTGCGTAATATTCTTCGTTCTTCGATGTCTTGGTCGGGGTCGTAGTTATCAGGATCCTCTGAATCGTCGTCTTGCTCGACGGTTCGTCTTCGACGAGTTCGGTCGCGTTCCGCAGCCTGGCCTTCACGCTCGAGAGTAATTCCACGCGGCCGCTTGCTTCGCTCGGATTGTGGTGATGGTGGTCTAGGTGGTCCCATTGATGCGCGACCTTTGCCTTTATCGAGTGGTGGTTGTGATGTTCGGTTTTCTTTGTCAGAAGAGGTCGCGGGTGAGGGGGACATGGGAGCATTGTTTCTTTTCCTGGAGCGAGGAGGTTCAGGCGTCGCGTCGTAGAGATCTTCGTCCTCGAACATTGCCGGCGATTCTGACATCTTGTGGCGGCTTCCCATGACGGGCGATTGTGGTTGCGCAAGGGGCGCTGTCGTGTTGGTATGTAGGTGGTATGTAGGTGGTATGTAGGTATGTAGGCTGCTGTCGAGTGGTTCGCGACTAGCAAACCTAGCGGGGAGGACTTGAGCTGCGCCGGCGCGTGGTCTGAAAGAAAGCGCAATGGAGGGGGAGGTAGAGGTGAAACGGATTACGAGGAATAGGAGGAGTCTTTGAGATTCGTCCGTTCTCTCCGTTCTCTCCGTTCTCGTCTTGGAATCGAATTCTGGAGAGTCTTCTAATTATCTCTGGGGATGTGGTTTTGGAGTAGATAATTTGAAAGCGTGATTTCGTGTTGGAGGGAACAGGCAGGACGCGACCAACCCTGAAAGCCTGGGACAAGGGTGGGGCAGCCAAAGAGACTAAGCCACCTCTGGCATATGTCCTACCCTCCCCTGTAAGCTTCCTTAGGCCACGTCTTAGCTCACGGACAAGGCCTAAGAAAGCGCAAATCCATGTCTAGGACTCGCGATAGTATTAGTAATACTAAGACTAACCTCTACTACTTTATTAGAATTATTCTTTTAGTAATTATAAAAGATTATAATATATCTTCTTATATTATATTATATAAGTAACTACTATTTAAATTCTATTATTTAAGTAAATATTTAGTTTAAGTCTTTATTTAAGTAAATCTACTACTTAAGTTAAACTATTTAAGTAAATCTACTACTTAAGTCTTTATTTAAGTAAATCTATTACTTAACTTAAACTATTTAAGTAAATCTACTACTTAAGTACTAGTTTAAGTAAATCTACTACTTAAGTTAAACTATTTAAGTAAATCTACTATCTAAGTTAAACTATTTAAGTAAATCTACTACTTATATTAAACTATTTAAGTAAATCTACTACTTAAGTCTTTATTTAAGTAAATCTATTACTTAAGTTAAACTATTTAGGTAAATCTACTACTTAAGTCTTTATTTAAGTACTACTTAAGTACTAGTTTAAGTAAATCTATTACTTAAGTTAAACTATTTAAGTAAATCTACTACTTAAGTCTTTATTTAAGTAAATCAACTACTTAAGTTAAACTATTTAAGTAAATCTACTACTTACGTTAAACTATTTAAGTAAATCTACTACTTAAGTCTTTATTTAAGTAAATCTACTACTTAACTTAAACTATTTAAGTAAATCTATTACTTAAGTACTAGTTTAAGTAAATCTACTACTTAAGTTAAGCTATTTAAGTAAATCTACTACTTAAGTCTTTATTTAAGTAAATCTACTACTTAACTTAAACTATTTAAGTAAATCTACTACTTAAGTCTTTATTTAAGTAAATCTACTACTTAACTTAAACTATTTAAGTAAATCTACTACTTATATTAAACTATTTAAGTAAATCTACTACTTAAGTCTTTATTTAAGTAAATCTATTACTTAAGTTAAACTTTTTAAGTAAATCTACTACTTAAGTCTTTATTTAAGTAAATCTACTACTTAAGTTAAACTATTTAAGTAAATCTACTACTTAAGTCTTTATTTAAGTAAATCTACTACTTAAGTACTAGTTTAAGTAAATCTATTACTTAAGTTAAACTATTTAGGTAAATCTACTACTTAAGTCTTTATTTAAGTACTACTTAAGTACTAGTTTAAGTAAATCTATTACTTAAGTTAAACTATTTAAGTAAATCTACTACTTAAGTCTTTATTTAAGTAAATTAACTACTTAAGTTAAATTATTTAAGTAAATCTACTACTTATGTTAAACTATTTAAGTAAATCTACTACTTAAGTCTTTATTTAAGTAAATCAACTACTTAAGTTAAACTTTTTAAGTAAATACTTAAG
>LLCB01000689.1:0-12633 GCA_001414345.1 Hymenoscyphus infarciens | reverse complement strand
TATATATAATAAGAGTATTTCTAGTAGTACTACTCTAGAGTTTCGTAGTACTACTACTAAAGTAAAGTATTTTATATTTTAAATAAAGCCTTCTTTATATATAAATATCTATTTATATATAATAAGAATATTTCTAGTCGTACTACTCTAGAGCTTCGTAGTACTACTACTAAAGTAAAGTATATTATATTATATATAAAGCTTTATTTATATATAAATATCTATTTATATATAATAAGAGTATTTCTAATAGTACTACTCTAGAGTTTCGTAATACTACTACTAATGTTAGTATAACTTATAGTCATAAAAGCGATATAAAAAGAGTTGTATTTTCGTTTATATATACCGAGTAAAGCTAGCTACGATGACTACTTAAGTAGCTCTTAAGTAAGAAGGTTATATGTTCCTATATATGCTATCCTAAGTAGTTACTTACTCTTAAGTTATATTAACACTAGCACTTCTTTAAAAAGGTCGAAGTTACTTAAAATTATTAAAACTACACATCTGATCTAACTAATTAAAGCCTTCTATTCTATGCTCTTAACTAATAAGGAGGCTTTATTTCAGTCCTCTATTATCTCTTATTTTATTCTACCTACTCTATAAGGTTAATATCTAGCTTATTAGTATTGATTAACTTTTGTAGAGTATTATAGTAACTCTTTTTAGTTATAGTATTTGTAGAATTACTCTTGTTATTAATCTATTTAATCTTATTAATCTCTCTTAATTTATATACTTCTCGTAGGTATATAATATTAATTATTAGTCGCTTCTCTTTAGTCGTACTTAATTTAGCTATATATTTGTAAATAGACTTTGAATTAGTATATGTTATAAGTGGCACCTTAAATCCTAAGATGCTTTCGAAAGTCGATTTTATTAAAGCTGCGGCGTTAAATCTAGAGCTTATTATATATAATTCTAATGCTAAAATACTATAGATAACTCTCTTATATTTAGTAGAAGACTAATATAAGATATTAGTATTATTATCTTTGTCTATAAGAGTAATAACGTAACCGATTTATGACGACAAGTCCTTATTATTAGCGAATGATCCGTCGGTAAAAGCGTATAACTTTAGAGAAGATTTATCTAATTTAACGAATTTGAGTCCTCTCGAGGGATTGTCGATTTGCTATTATTATATTATTAGTATAACTTATAGTCATAAAAGCGATATAAAAAGAGTTGTATTTTCATTTGTATATACTAAGTAAAGCTAGCTACGATGACTACTTAAGTAGCTCTTAAGCGAGAAGGTTATATATTCCTATATATGCTATCCTGAGTAGTTACTTACTCTTAAGTTATACTAATACTAGTACTTCTTTAAAAAGGTTAAAGTTACTTAAAATTATTAAAACTATATATCTAATCTAACTAATTAAAGCCCTCTATTCTATGTCCTTAACTAATGAGAAGGCTCTATTTTAGTCCTTTATTATCTCTTATTTCGTTTTACCTACTTTATAAGGTTAATATTTAGCTTATTAGTATTGATTAACTTTTATAGAGTATTATAGTAACTCTTTTTAGTTATAGTATTTATAGGATTACTCTTACTATTAATCTATTTAATCTTATTAATTTCTCTTAATTTATATACTTTTTATAAGTATATAATATTAATTATTAGTTACTTCTCTTTAGTTATATTTAATTTAGCTATATATTTATAAATAGACTTTAAATTAATATATATTATAAGTAGTATCTTAAATCCTAAGATACTTTTAAAAGTCGATTTTATTAAAGCTATAGTGTTAAATCTAAAGCTTATTATATATAATTCTAATACTAAAATACTATAGGTAACTCTCTTATATTTAGTAGAAGACTAATATAAGATATTAGTATTATTATCTTTATTTATAAGAGTAATAATATAACTGATTTATAATAATAAGTCTTTATTATTAGTAAATAATCTGTTAGTAAAAGTATATAACTTTAAAGAAGATTTATCTAATTTAATAAATTTAAGTCTTTTTAAGAGATTATTGATTTACTATTAAATTTACTTATTAAGGAGTAAAATATTATTATCTTAAGGATTAATAGTTTAAGTAGTATATAATAAGTTAAAAGTAGCTTTAAGCTAGGATACTATAGCTAAGTATACCCTTCTAGTATGTTATATAATATATTAATCTTTGATATCTACTATATAAGATGTCTCTTTTATATTAGATATCTTAGATAAGGCCTTTTATATTAAATCTAAGTATTTTATATAATCTTAAATAAGAGATATAGAGCTATTATAATACTTAGTAATTAGCTCTTTATTAAATTTAATTAGATAGTTAATAGTAAGCTCTTCTCTTTTCTTAGATATAAACCTAGCTTTGTTAATAGTAAGCTCTTCTTTATTAGTAAAAGTATTATTAGTAAGTATAAAGGTATTATTAGTTTAAAGGCCTACTATACTAAAAAAGGTATCTAACTTTACTTACTTATTATATTAAAATAACTTAGTATATAAAAGATAGAGGTTGAATATTAACTATTCTATTATAAGCCTTAGAATATAGTATTTATAGTATATTATAAACTAATAATTACTAGCTTCTAGAATATTATATAATAGCCTAATTACTTTAAAGAATATATCTTTTTATTAAGAATAACCTTTAAAAGAGTATATAAAGAACTTCTAATTTAAGTTAGTTAATAATTATATATATACTTATATAATATCTTAAATAAATACTCATAAACCTAGAAGTATTATAATAAGTATAAGGATTATTCTCTAGCTTACTCTCTAAATTATAAGTACTTAAGTAAGTACTAGTAACTTTCTAGTATTATTATATACTTAGATTATTAATCTTAACTTTATAAAAGTAAGTACTATACTCTTAAATTTAATATTATCTATAAAGTATAATCTAAATATTCTAGTATTAGAAGGTAACTCTTTCTAGGTAATAATCTTAAAAACACCTTAATTAGTTAATTTATTAATCTCTTTTTATTATAATTTAATATATACTATACTATTATTAGCTATAAATACTTTAATATTATAAAGTTTACTTAAATTAGTAAGAAAAGTTTTAATATCTTTAAGAGTAATATAGTTAATATTATTAATAAAAGTATTTAACTATTAAAATAATACTTTAAAAGACTTATTTAAAGGCTTTAAATACTTTTAAGGTTAGCTATATCTATACTTTTAAGAAGGTTCTAATAAGAGTTCTAGAAAATTAATATTTTAATAGATTTAAGACTAACGAAGTTAGTATTAGAGAGAAGGCGAATATTATCTAATATCTTAGTTACTCTAGTCTACTTCCTACCTACTCTATTACTTAAAAGTTCCTCCTTTTTTATAAGGTTATAGTATTGTTTTAGATAGTACTATATTAGAAACTTCCTTAGTTACTAGTACTATTCTAGAAGTTTTAAGAGTTTTAATAAAGTAAGGCTTTATAACTATAGATTAAAACTTTATAAGACTACTTAGTAGTACTATAATATAGTCCTTATTCTTAATTCCTTAAAGAATAAAAGGTCTTATTTAAGACTTTATATACTCCCTTTATACTAAAACGTTTGAATTTAAGAGTAAATCCTTGACTTAGTTAATCGGTCTATTTTGTATATTAAGAGCTTTTTTAACTTAATAGGATGTGATCTACTTTCGTATCTCTTAAGTAGCCTTTTTATAGGTCTTAGATCTTACGGAAATCGGTTATAAAGGTGTGTTAGTTACGGTTATTCGAGTATATGCTCTATATACTAATAGAGTAGAGACTAGTCTATTTAGGCCTACTATATTATTAATTGCTTTAAAGGCTATTTAAAGTGCTGAACTTTATAAGAGATAAGGCTCTTATTTACATATAATATTATATACTTATTAAATTAGTCTATGGTATTATTCTACTATACTAATTGAATTATATACCTTAACCGGTATAGTTTTTACTATGGTACTTATTCTAGTAGCAGAGTATACGAAGTCTTTTCTAATAAAGTTTATTCTAGTATCTATAATAATATAATTAAAAGGTCTAAGATATATATTAATCTAACATCTTTAGAAGACCTTCTACGTAGTTGTTGCTTTTATATCTAGTAAAAAGTTACCTACTTAATACCTTATTACTTTATCTATATAGTATAAGACTACCTACTTATTAAGGAAGAAAGTATTAATTAAAACACTATAATTAAATTTAAGGTTATTATAAAGAGTGAACTTAAATCGGCTAGGTGAACTTCTATGTTTTTAATAGTATTTATAAAATTTAATAAGATGTTGAAGAATGCCTTAGTTAATATAATACCTAGCTCTTTCTAATATATGTTATAATCTTAGTACTAATAGATAGCCAAATCGCTTATAAAGTCGTCGAATGTTAATATCTATGAGAAATGTTAGATACTCTTATATAAAGTTATATATAGCTTTATCTTAGAGTAGAAAAGAGTATTTAAATCGTTATATAATAGAGTACCTTTCAACTTCTAATCTTTCCTTATTCTCTTAGATAAGTATATTTTAAAGATTATTTAAAGTAATATTCAAGTTGTCTATATTATTAATATAAAGGATAAAAGAAGTATTAGATTATACTATATAAAACTCTGCTTTTCTGATTAGTATATTAATTATTATTAATCCTAAAAATAGAGTATATCTCTTACTAAACTAGATGTTGAATTAACTCTTTATACCTTTATTAATTAGAACGCTTTTAATAAGTCTAATATATACGAGATATTAGTTATATTCTATACTTAACTTTTGAGCTGCTCTAGTATCGATTATTATACTAAAGAAGTTCTCTTTTATATATTTTTTAGCTGTTATTATAAACACCTCCTCTATAAATTCGTATATAACGTCAAAAGTGTTATTTAGGTTATTCGGGTTTTATAGGATATATCTATTAATAGTGTATTTTTATACTAAACTTATTAAATTTATAGTAAGTTATTTAATATTAAAATCGTTAATAAATTCTATAGAAGTAATATTATAATAGATAACTTTATTATCTAAGCTAGTATTTAATAAGTAACTATCTTCTTTTAATATAGTAATAGTATAAAGTATCTCTAATATCTCCTCCTTTTATATACTCTAAGTATATACTATATTTATATTATATACCTTTCTAGTATATCTATCTTACTTACTTTTAAAGTATTTAGAATTCTTATTAGTCTATTTAGTAAAGTAATAGTCTTACTCTTCTTAACTATAATCTTAAGATAAATAGTTATCCTTTCTATATATATAATATATCCTCTTCTTCTTATATTAATCTATATTATTAAATTTATTTATACTATATTATCTACTCTTATAGAAGTACTTTTTAGTTATTATAGTTTTATTTATAACTATTTCTAGATAGACTTTTATATATAATTAGATTAAACTTTATAAGAGAGTAATAGTATTAGAAATTAAAGGGTCTTAAGATAAGATTAATATTATAATAGTATAATCTAGAACCTTTTTATATATTAAAATTAGCTTATTTAAAAATTAACTATTAGTATGAAAATTAGTAAGAAGGGAAAATCTTAGTAAATTAAGTCTTAATAACATATTTTTAAAAGAGCTTAATATTAATATTCTAGTTACTTAAATTATTTCTTATAAATTAATATTATTCTATTTAGATAATTAGCTTCTTTTATAAAGTTTATCCTTAAAGTATTATTATATAGATATAAATAAAACTTTAAAAGATTAATTATTATTTTTATTAAAAAGTATAGTATAGAAGTAATTTAAAGCATTATCTTTTAGTATAGTAGAGAAGGTAAGAGAGTAAATTACTAGTAATACCTTACTTCTCTTATATATATTTTTAAATATTATAACTTTAATAGTAAAGTTATCTTCTTTTCTATTATATTTTTAATTATTCTTATATACTTTTATAAGAGTGCCTAATACATAAGAGTAGTCTTAACCCTTTAAACTTTAAAAAGGTAATTTATCTTTAAAATATACTATATTTATTTATACTAGTAGTCTTTTACTATAATTATCTTATTACTAATTATATTTTAAATACTTAGAGGTATTATTAAAATTATTACTACTTATATCTTTACTAAATTAATAGGATATAAAGAAAGAGGTTTAGTTATCTTTTAGTAGACTTAAAAGTTAGATTAGAGGTTATACTAGATTACTTAAGTCTTTTCTTTTAGTTAGTAGAATAGTTATTAAAGGTATTAGTTATTATTATTATATAGTAGATACTTATAAAGCTTTATCTCTAGCCTTTATCTTAGATTAGATATTTTAAGTAATATTTTTAACTAGAGGTTATTATTATAAAGGTTATAGAGGTTATAAAGGTTATAGATATTATTATTATAGCTTTTATTATCTTTTAGTATATTCTAATATATATTTATAACAAGATCTAAAGACTCTACTACTAGTTTCTCCTTTTAATACTATAGCTTTTAATTCTTTATTTAACTATTTAGTTTAGTTAATCTTAGTAGTAGTATTATATAGTATTTAAGATATAAGTATTTTATATCTATTTATCTTAACCTATATACCTCTTTTATAAAGTATCTATTATAACTTAGTATTTATAGATTAGTAGATCTTAGTAAATTTATCTTAATCTTATCTTTTAAAGTCTACTTAAAATTTATCTTAAAGAAGAAGGTCTTTATTCTCTCTTTTAGTATACTCTTTTTCTTATTTAGTAGTAAAAATCGTTTTTTCTATTTATATTAACTTTAGTTTTAGTACTAGTTTTAAGGCTTGTTTTAGTACTAAAGTTAAAGCTTTTAAAGTTATTAGAATCAATATTAGTATATCTATTATATTATAGATATTATAAATATTATAGATAAATTTATATATTATTAAAAGTCTATTTATACTTTACTTAGTAAGTAAAAGAGATATTAGGTTTTAAGTGAATAAGTATCTTAGAGAGTATGAATTATCTTAGAAGATAATAAGAGGTTAGTATTAGTAATTAGTACTTCTTATATTAAGAAGCGTTTATTATTTATTATAAATTTAAATAGTAGAAGAAACTACGATTTAAGAAGAAGAGTCTACTAGTAATATTAAGTTTACTTTTATATAAGTATACTTATAGTAGAAATATATAAAGTAACTAAGTATCTAATTTATATATCTATTAATTAGTATTAGTATAACTTATAATTATAAAAGTAATATAAAAAGAGTTATATTTTCGTTTATATATACTAAGTAAAGCTAGCTACGATAACTACTTAAGTAGCTCTTAAGCGAGAAGGTTATATATTCCTACGTATACTATCCTAAGCAGTTACTTACTCTTAAGTTATACCGACATCCTGAGTAGTTACTTACTCTTGAGTTATACCGACACTAGTACTTCTTTAAAAAGGTTGAAGTTATTTAAAATCATTAAAACTACACATCTAATCTAACTAATTAAAGCCCTCTATTCTATACTCTTAACTAATAAGAAGGCTCTATTTTAGTCTCTTATTATCTCTTATTTCGTTCTACTTACTCTATAAGGTTAATATCTAGCTTATTAGTATTAATCAACTTTTATAAAGTATTATAGTAACTCTTTTTAGTTATAGTATCTATAGAATTACTTTTACTATTAATCTATTTAATCTTATTAATCTCTCTTAATTTATATACTTCTTATAGGTATATAATATTAATTATTAGTTACTTCTCTTTAGTTATACCTAATTTAGCTATATATTTATAAATAGACTTTAAATTAGTATATGTTATAAGTAATATCTTAAATCCTAAGATACTTTTAAAAGTTGATTTTATTAAAGCTATAATATTAAATCTAGAGCTTATTATATATAATTCTAATACTAAAATACTATAGGTAACTCTCTTATATTTAATAAAAGACTAATATAAAATATTAGTATTATTATCTTTATTTATAAGAGTAATAACGTAACTGATTTATAATAATAAGTCTTTATTATTAGTAAATAATCTATTAATAAAAGTATATAATTTTAAAGAAGATTTATCTAATTTAATGAATTTAAGTTCTCTTAAGGGATTATTAATTTACTATTAAATTTACTTATTAAGAAGTAAAATATTATTATCTTAAGAATTAATAGTTTAAGTAGTATATAATAAGTTAAAAGCGGCTTTAAGCTAGGATATTGTAGTTAAGTATACCTCTCTAGTATATTATATAATATATTAATCTTTAGTATCTATTATATAAGATGTCTCTTTTATATTAGATATCTTAGATAAGGCCTTTTATACTAAATCTAAGTATTTTATATAATCCTAAGTAAGAGATATAAAGCTGTTATAATACTTAGTAATTAGCTCTCTATTAAATTTAATTAGATAGTTAATAATAAGCTTCTCTCTTTTCTTAGATATAAACCTAGCTTTATTAATAGTAAGCTCCTTTTTATTAGTAAAAGTATTATTAGTAAGTATAAGAGTATTATTAGTTTAAAGGCCTATTATACTAAAAGAGGTATCTAACTTTACTTACTTGTTATATTAGAATAACTTAGTATATAAAAGATAGGGGTTAAATATTAACTATTCTATTATAAGCCTTAGAATGTAGTATTTATAGTATATTATAAACTAATAATTACTAGCTTTTAGAATATTATATAATAGCCTAATTACTTTAAAGAATATATCTTTTTATTAAGAATAACCTTTAAGAAGGTATATAAAGAACTTTTAATTTAAGTTAGTTAATAATTATATATATACTTATATAATATCTTAAATAAATACTTGTAAACCTAGAAGTATTATAATAAGTATAAGGATTATTCTCTAGCTTATTCTTTAAATTATAGATGCTTAAGTAAGTACTAGTAACTTTCTAGTATTATTATATACTTAGATTATTAATCTTAACTTTGTAAAAGTAAGTGTTATACTTTTAAATTTAATATTATTTATAAAGTGTAATTTAAATATTCTAGTATTAGAAAGTAACTCTTTCTAAGTAATAATCTTAAAAACATCTTAATTAGTTAATCTATTAATCTTCTTTTATTATAATTTAACATATATTATACTATTATTAGCTATAAATACTTTAATATTATAAGGTTTGTTTAAATTAGTAAGAAAAGTTTTAATATTTTTAAGAGTAATATAGTTAATATTGTTAATAAAAGTATCTAACTATTAGAATAATACTTTAAAAGACTTATTTAAAGGCTTTAGATACTTTTAGAGTTAGCTACGTCTATGCTTTTAGAGAGGTTTTAGTAAGAGTTCTAGAAAATCAGTGTTTTAATAGATTTAAGACTAATAAAGTTAGTATTAGAAGGAAGACGAATATTATCTAATATCTTAGTTACTCTAGTCTACTTCTTATCTACTCTATTACTTAAAAGTTCTCTCTTTTTTATAGAGTTATAGTATTATTTTAAATAGTATTATACTAGAAACTTCCTTAGTTGCCGGTGCTATTCTAGAAGTTTTAGGAGTTTTAATAAAGTAAGGCTTTATAACTATAGATTAAAACTTTATAAGACTACTTAGTAGTACCACGATATAGTCCTTATTCTCGATTTCTTAAAGAACAAAAGGTTCTATCTAAGACTTTGTATACTTCTTTTATACCAAAACGTCTAAAGTGTTATTCGAGTCGTTCGGGTTTTGTAGAATATATTTATCAATAGCGTGTTTTTATATTAAACTTATTAAATTTATAGTAAGTTATTTAGTATTAAAATTGTTAATAAATCTTATAGAAGTGATATTATAATAAATAACTTTATCGTCTAAGCTAGTATCTAATAAGTAACTATCTTCTTTTAATATAGTAATAGTGTAAAGTATCTTTAATATCTCCTTCTTTTATATACTCTAAGTATATATTATATTTATATTATATACCTTTCTAGTATACTTATCTCGCTTACTTTTAAAGTATTTAAAATTCTTATTAGTCTATTTAGTAAAGTAATAGTTTTATTCTTCTTAACTATAATCTTAAGATAAATAGTCGTCTTTTCTATATATATAATATATCTTCTTCTTCTTATATTAATCTATATTACTAAATTTCTTTATACTATATTATCTACTCTTATAAAAGTGTCTCTTAGTTATTATAGTTTTGTTTATAACTATTTCTAGGTAGACTTTTATATATAATTAGATTAAACTTTATAAGAGAGTAATAGTATTAGAAATCGAAAGGTCTTAAAGTAAGGTTAATATTATAATAGTATAATTTAGGACCTTTTTATATACTAAAATTAGCTTATTTAAAAATTAACTATTAGTATAAAAATTAGTAGAGAGAGAAAATCTTAGTAAATTAAGTCTTAATAATATATCCTTAAAAGAGCTTAATATTAATACTTTAGTTACTTAAATTATTTCTTATAAATCGATATTATTCTACTTAGATAATTAGCCTCTTTTATAAAGTTTATCTTTAAAATATTATTATATAGATATAGATAAAACTTTAAAAGATTAATTATTATTTTTATTAAAAAGTATAATATAGAAGTAATTTAAAGCATTACCTTTTAATATAGTAGAGAAGGTAAGAGAGTAAATTACTAGTAATACTCTACTTCTTTTATATATATCTTTAAATATTATAACTTTAATAGTAAAGTTATCTTCTTTTCTATTATACTTTTAATTATCCTTATATACTTTTATAAGGGTGCTTAATACGTAAGAGTAGTCTTAACTCTTTAAACTTTAAGAAAGTAATTTATCTTTAAAATATATTATATTTATTTATACTAATAGCCTTCTACTATAATTATCTTATTATTAATTATATTTTAGATACTTAGAGGTATTATTAAAATCGTTACTACTTATATCTTTATTAAATTAATAAGATATAAAGAAGGAGGTCTAGTTATCTTTTAGTAGACTTAAAGGTTAGATTAAAGGTTATACTAGATTACTTAAGTCTTTTCTTTTAGTTAGTAGAATAGTTATTAAAGGTATTAGTTATTATTATTATATAGTAGATACTTATAAAGCTTTATCTCTAGCCTTTATCTTAGATTAGGTATTTTAAGTAATATTTTTAACTAGAGGTTATTATTATAGAGGTTATAGAGGTTATAGAGGTTATAGATATTATTATTATAGCTTTTATTATCTTTTAGTATATTCTAATATATATTTATAATAAGATTTAAAGACTCTACTACTAGTTTCTTCTTCTAATACTATAACTTTTAATTCTTTATCTAACTACTTAGTTTAGTTAACCTTAGTAGTAGTATTATATAATATTTAAGATATAAGCATTTTATATTTATTTATCTTAACTTATATACCTCTTCTATAAAGTGTCTATTATAACTTAGTATTTATAGATTAGTAAATCTTAGTAAATTTATCTTAATCTTATTCTTTAAAGTCTACTTAAAATTTATTTTAAAAAAGAAGGTCTTTATTCTTTCTTTTAGTATACTCTTCTTCTTGTTTAGTAGTAAAAATTGTCTCTTTTATCTATATTAACTTTAGCTTTAGTACTAGTTTTAAGGCTTGTTTTAGTATTAAAGTTAAAGCTTTTAAAGTTGTTAGAATTAGTATTAGTATGTTTATTATATTATAGATATTATAGATATTATAGATAAATTTATATATTATTAAAAGTTTATTTATATTTTACTTAGTAGGTGAAAGAGATATTAGGTTTTAGGTAAATAGGTGTTTTAGAGAGTATAAATTATCTTAAGAGATAATAGGAGGTTAGTATTAGTAATTAGTACTTCTTATATTAAAAAGCGTTTACTGTTTATTATGAATTTAAATAGTAGAAGGAACTACGATCTAAGAAGAGGAGTCTACTAGTAATATTAAGTTTACTTTTATATAAGTATACTTATAGTAGAAATATATAAAGTAACTAAGTATTTAATCTATATATCTACTAATTAGTATTAGTATAACTTATAATTATAAAAGTAATATAAAAAGAGTTATATTTTCGTTTATATATACTAAGTAAAGCTAGCTATAATAACTACTTAAGTAGCTCTTAAGTGAGAAGGTTATATGTTCCCACGTGTGCTATCCTAAGCAGTTACTTACTCTTGAGTTATATCGACAACTAAAGTAAAGTATATTAGAACTTAAATAAAGCTTTCTTTATATATAAATATCTATTTATATATAATAAGACTATTTCTAGTAGTACTACTCTAGAGCTTCGTAGTACTACTACTAAAGTAAAGTATTTTATATTTTAAATAAGGCTTTCTTTATATATAAATATCTATCTATATATAATAAGAGTATTTCTAGTAGTACTACTCTAAAGTTCTATAGTACTACTACTAAAGTAAAGTATTTTATATTTTAAATAAAGCTTTTTTTATATATAAATACCTATCTATATATAATAAGACTATTTCTAGTAGTACTACTTTAAAGTTTTATAGTACTACTACTAAAGTAAAGTATTATATATTTTAAATAAAGCTTTCTTTATATATAAATATCTATCTATATATAATAAGACTATTTCTAGTAGTACTACTCTAAGGTTTCGTAGTACTACTACTAAAGTAAAGTATATTAGAACTTAAATATATTTATATATAATAAGACTACTTCTAGTAGTACTCCTCTAGAGCTTCGTAGTACTACTA
>LLCB01000688.1:0-12753 GCA_001414345.1 Hymenoscyphus infarciens | reverse complement strand
GTTATTATTCTTATTAGGACTTAGTAGTCTCTAACCTCTTATATATAGATGTTTATACTTAGTATAGAAGAAGAATAGTTATTATTTTCTTCTATATTAGTACCTAGTATCTATATACGTTATTCTTTTATATATACTCTTATATGCCTCTACTATAGTTATATGTATTTTGTACTATTATATAAAAATAATAACTCTTCCTCGCCGATAACGGCTTTAATAATATCTCTTTCGAGCTTATCGTTGCTCTTTGTTTAGAAGTCGATTTACTCTTGATTTAGAATATTATAATAGTATTCTTATATAGCTGGGTAATTAGAGACTACCTAGATAGCTAGTAATACTAGGGTTTAGTATTTATATAGATAGCTAGTAAAAATCGTATTATAGACATATTAAGAGATTAGAATACGCTAAGTGTTTCTAAGAGTTCTAATAACCTTAGATTTAGTAAATAAGTCGACTTATAATAGTTATCTAAAAGGCTTCTAAATCTAATCTTACCCCCCTCTCTCTCTAATTTAATATTTAATATATTAGAATCTAGAATAACTCTAGGTCCTTTCTAAGCTCTGCTTCTAAGTATAGAGCCCTCTCTTAAGAAATAAAGTTAAGCTTTTATAGAAAGGTCTCTGACTTAGTACTATACTTCTAAGAATACTAAGAAGCCTAAGAATAATAAAGGTAAAGGCCTAGCGCCTAGAAGCTAGAGAGATTAATAAGACTTCTTAAATATAGATAAGATATAAGATATAATCTAAGCTATAAAAGCTAAGAATTAAGAAAAAGAATAGAGAATTTTAAAATAAGATAATTAGATTGCCTAATTATTAGACCTAGTATAGTAAATTAGTTAATAACTATTAAATAATAACTAAAGTCTAAGTCCTATCTAACTTATATAAACACCTCCTTTAGTCTCTTTAAACTATTATCTTAGGTAAGACTCTACTCTTAATATTCCTTTCTTACTATAACCTACTCTACGCCTATAATCTAAAAGTACTCTAAAAGCCCTTTAACCTATTAAAAGTAAGATTATAGAAAAAATTAAACTTTTAGATAATAGTATTTCATCTATATATAAGTAATAGAGAATATTAATACGTAATTAACTCTATATAAACGCCGACTATTATTAGACGCCTTTAACTTATAAAGCTCTTATTTAAAAGACGATAACAAAACTCGCTTAGAACTACTTAGAGCTCTAATATAAGTCTAATATAAGTAAGATAGTATTTAAAGATTATAAAGAAATAATTAAACTTCTTAATACCTACTATCTAACTAGTTATAAGAAGAAGAATACCTAAAACGCCTTTTAGTCTCTTTAAATAGAATAGAAGGGTTATATAGGAGAAAGTTTTATAGAATTTAAAAGTTACTTTTTAAGTATAATAATACTTAGAGAAGTATCTAAGTAAGATAAGTTCTATTATATATAAGATAAGCTTATATCTTAGCTCTAAACCTAATTAGTAAATAGTAAAAGATACTAGAATGCTAACTTTAATAAGATAGTAAGAGACCTATTATTTATAAATAAGAAACGGCGCTATAATACTAAGTTATATATAACTAGTATAATAAGTGCTAAAAAACCTGTTATAATAAGCTTATTATTATAACGGCACGAAATACACACTATAGGAGAAGAGGCATATAGAAGTGCGTTCGAGACTAAATAACGTGAGTAGATACTAGGCTCTAATACGGAAGAAAAGGAAAAACTATCCCTCTTCTACTCTAAGAGTAGGCTACTATATATAAGAGGTTCAGATAGTATAAAAGAGTCTAAAACCGAATAACCTCGGCTAATATAAAAGCTTAAACCTATGTAACCTTCTTAAAATAGATAATATAAGATAATAACTACTAAAACCCTATATATAGTAGGTACTCCTAGCTATCTAGGATAATAGTATACTATTATATCCCCTTTCCTTGAAAAAAGACTCGTTCTTAAGTCTGTCTATCTCTTATTATTTAAGGTTGAATTAGGATAGTGTAAGTGTTATAATATTTATTATATTTATTAATTTTATTAGTTTAAAGATACTTTATTTATTAAACTTTATTATAAGCGAGATAAGATATTAATTTTAGGTCTAAATTATAACTAAACTAATTTATAGATGCTTATAAAAGAGAGACTTCGTTTCTAATCCTTCTATATTAAAAGTAAGTATTTATAAAAAGAGTATAGTCTAATCTAACTAGTAGTTAGAGAAAGTTTAAAGTTTAAAGTTTAAAAGTTTAAAAAGTTTAAAAAGTTTAAAATAGAGTTAGAGATGAATTTAGAGTAGAGTTAGAAGTTGTTTAGTTAAGAGGTAACGTTAAAGATAATAGTAATAACTTAGTTAAGAGCTTACTTTAAGAGTATACTAATTCATATCTAATTTAAATTTAAAAAAAGAAAAAGAGTATAGGTCTAAAAAAGTTTAGAATAAAGTTAAAACTAAAAAGTTAATAATATTATAGATAGTAATAACTTAGCTAAGAGGTTACTATCTTTTAAGAGTATACTAATTCGATTTATATTTAATTTAAAAGTTTAAAATAAAAAAAGAACTTCTAGCCTAGCTAGAAGTAAAAGAAAGTAAAGAATATAAGACTCTATACTAGAGTTAGTAGAGTTCTAGCTAGTTAAAAGCGAAGTTATAGCTAAATTTTTAAAGTTAAAATTATTATCTAAGTTTAAGATAATAAAAGAAGTAGTTTCAGCTAGTTAAATAAACTTAATATTAAAGTTATTATATTACCTTATTCCCTTTAAAGTACTTAAGAACTTATTTATCTTTTGATTTTAAAGAAAAGTCGCTATTATATTATAAGGAGTTTAAAGCTAGATAGAGGTATTCTAAACCAAAGTGCTTTAGTTTTACTCCTTATCTATAGCTAAAAGATCGTTTACTATTTTAGCAAAGTTATAATTCTAATATCTCTTAAGTATAGTAGACAGGTTTTAAAGCTAAGGTATAATCTTATCTTATATATAAAAGAAGCGTTCTAATACTAGTATCTCTCTAAGTATAGCTATACTTAAAAAGCGAATATTTCTTTAGTATATTCTTCTTCTAATTCTACTTCTATCTCTTTTAGATAATATTTAGTTAAAATTAATAGTAATAACTTAGCTAAGAGCTTACTTTTAAGTTTTCTCTTAATAGAAAGCGTATTTTAACTAATTCGTATTTAATTTAAAGGTAGTAGTAAGAAGGTATTAGAAGTAGTAGTATCTCTTAAGCAAAAGAGGTCTAAATTTAGGCTTTAAAAAGTAAAAGAGGGTTTAAATAAGAGTTAGATTAGTAAGAGTTTAAAAGTAGAGTGTTTTTAACTTTAAAGTTTACTTATAATTTTATTCTCTATCTCTTAGTTAACTAATTATTTTATCCTTTATATTCTTTACCTTTATCTTATCTACTTATTATCTATATATTATCTATATTTAAGAAGTCTTACTTATCGTTTTATTAAGATCTTCTAAGTCTTAGTATACAGTTATAGGTTAAGTTAGAGAGGGTTTAGATAGTTATCTTTTAAAAAGGGGAGTAGCCCTAGAAGAGGGTTATCGCTTAACGCCTTATAATAGAACTAATTTAAAGAGAGACCTAAGATCTTCTTAGAAATTTAATATAATAATGTTATTTTGAAGAAGAGGGGGTAAAAGTAGATTTAGAAGCTTTCTAGATAACTTTAGTATATCGACTTATTTACTAAACCTATATATAGTAGTCTTTATATAAAGAAGGTTATTAGAAGCCTCTAAAGTACTTAATATATTCCTACTTCCTTAATATATAAAACACGCTTTTTACTAGCTATTTAAAACTAATACTAAACCCTAATATTACTAGCTATCTAAGAGATCTCTAGAATCCCAGCTATTTAAGAATAGTGTTATTTAGGTCTAATTCTAGCCTAAAAAAGAAATAAAAGTAATAATAAGCTTAAAGAGATATTATAAATACCGTTACTAGTAAAGTAGAGTTTTTCCTTTTTATATAATAGTATAAAATATATACTATAGGAGAAGAGGTATATAAGAGTATATTTAAGACTGAATAACGTAAGTAGATACTAGGCTCTAATATAAAAGAAAAGGAAAAACTATCCCTCTTCTACTCTAGGAGTAGGCTACTATATATAAGAGGTTTAGATAATATAAAAAGGTCTGAAACTAAATAACCTTAGCTAATATAAAAGCTTAAACCTACGTAACCTTCCTAAAATAGACAATATAAGACAACAACTACTGAAACCCTATATATAGCAGGTACTCCTAGCTATCTAGAATGACGGCATACTATTACAATTATACTAAAAGCCTAATATTAACTAAACCTTATCTAGTACCTCGATAAAACCTTTACCTCTCTTATATAGACTTTATACTATTTCTTAAAAGACTTCTTAAACTCCTAGGCCCTCTTCTACTAATAAAAGATTAAAGACTTTAGTACCTTCGTCTATAGACCGATTTCTTACTAGTATAAAGTATTATAATTATAAGAAACCTAGATATATTAAGCCTAACTATCTTAATCTACCTAGTATTAATAAAATAGATAATTAACCTAAGTAAGAATAACTACTTAAAAAGTACTCTAACTATAACCTAGGTTAAAAGGAAAACGAAGAGATCTAGATAAAGATACCTTTCTAAGCTTATATAAATATAATCTAGCTAGACTTAACCTTTCTAAACTTATAAGAGGAAAACAGTTCCTTATAAATACTATACTTAGTATATAGGGATATAATATTAAAATATAAGCTTTAGTAGATATAAGAGTAAATAGGTACCTATTTTTAAATCGACCTCTAGTCTTTCGACTATTAAAAGTAATAGGTTTATAGATCTAGAGACTACCTTATTCTATATCTATTTATAGATATAATAATAGTACTAAAAGCTAGATAACTTAGTTTATATAGCTATATCTAAACGTAGATAAGCGTTATATCTATAACTACCTCTTTATTATTCTAGACCTTAGATAATAAGACCTAATTATTAGTAATAAGTAGTTAAACTATTTTAAAGTTCTACTTAACCTCTTAAAGAACTAGATTACTTAGCTAGCTAATAACCCTCTAACTCTCTACTATAGTAAGGAAATTTTACTCTTACTTTCTAGCTAGAACTAGAAACCCCTTTTAAACTACTAGTTAGATATAAATTAAAGAGAATACATAATCTATTAATAAGAAAGACGTAAAAAGAGTAGACTTATAAATATAGCTAAGTTATTACTTCTATCTATAATAATACCTCTTAAAAATTTAATATCTAACTCTAGTCTAAAGCCTCTATAATCTACTAGTATAGTCTTAAAAGGTTAGACTTTATACTCTTTTATCTATAAAATTAGTATAAACACTATATACTTTAATATAAAATAACCTAACTTAGAATTTTATATAATAAGTATATATAAGCTAGATTAGATTATTAATAAAAGATCTACCTCTCTCTAAGATAATAATAAGATAAGGACTCTAATATAGGCTTAACTCTTAAAATATTACTTATTTTATAAAGACGTGTTCTTAAAAGTAGCTTCTAATAAGCTCTCTTCTTACTATAAATATAACTATAAGATTACTTTAAATAAGCTACTTCCTAATTCCTTTTTACCTCTATATTAATAGTTAACTATAGAGCTTAAAGCTATAAAGGAGTATCTTATAAAGAACCTAAATAAAGAGTTTATTATTAATAGTAATAGCCCTTTTACTTCTCTAATACTCTTTATTAAAAAGGCTAATAGTAATAAGTTATAGTTCTATATTAATTATAAGAAGCTTAATACTCTAATAAGAAATAATCCCTACTTAATCTCTTATATTAATAAGCTCCTTTCTAGAATAAGAATAGCTAAAATCTTTACTAAATTAGATATTAAATAAGCTTTCTATTATATCTAAATAGACTCTAACTTAAAAGAGATAACTACCTTTAGAACTAGGTATAGTATATATAAATATAAGGTCCTCTCTTTTAGACTCTATAATAGCTCTACTACCTATTAACATTATATAAATAACGTCTTAATTAACTATCTAAATAACTTCTATATTACTTACTTAGATAATATTTTAATTTATTTAAATACTATTAAAGAATATAAGGAATAGGTTAGAAAGGTTCTAAATCGGCTCTAAGAAGTAAGACTTTAGATAGATATTAAGAAAAGTAAATTTAATATTATTAGAGTTAAATACTTAGGATTTATCTTAACTATAAAAAGACTTAAAGTTAACTCTAAAAAAGTAGAGCTTTTATAAAACTAGGTCTAACCTAATACTATAATAGGTGTAAAGTCTTATCTAAGGTTTATAGAATTCTATAGATAATTTATTAAAGGTTATACTAAAATTACTAAACTCTTAACTATAATAATACGCTCTATAGAGCCGTTTCTATAAACACCTAAATATAAAGAAGCCTTTAAAGTACTAAGAACTAGGCTACTTATAATTTAAACATTATACTACTTTAACCTCGATTATAATATAAAGGTAGAAATAGACTCCTTAGAAGAAGTAATAGTAAGTATATTCTTATAATAATATAATAGCCTTTAATACTCTATTAAGTTCTACTTATATATTC
This sequence comes from Hymenoscyphus infarciens, assembly GCA_001414345.1. Lineage (NCBI taxonomy): Eukaryota > Fungi > Ascomycota > Leotiomycetes > Helotiales > Helotiaceae > Hymenoscyphus > Hymenoscyphus infarciens. The sequence goes on along the minus strand of LLCB01000688.1, from coordinate 6,131 downwards.
TAGTTAGCTACGAATTAAACTAGAAGATCTATAATAAAGAACTATCTACTATTATAAAAGCTTTTAAGAAATAGCGCTCTAAACTTATATTATATTAGAAGTATATTAATATATATTTAGATTATAGATTATTAGAATACTTTATAATAACTAAGCTACTTATAACTAAGTAAGTCTAATAAATAGAGTTTTTATTAGACTTTAACTTTTAGATCTAATTTACGTCTAAGAAGAGTAATTAAAAAGTAGATATATTAACCTAATATAAATAAGACCTAAAAACCTATGATTAAGCTAAAGTAGATAGCCGCTTATATACTCTTTTAACACTTAATTATTTAGACTCTTAAATTAATACTAAACTTACTTAGACCTTTTTATAAGAATAGTTTATATCTCTTAATATAATTTAGTTAGATGTTATTCTAAGAATAAGTTTAAATATAATTTAAAAGTTAAAAGAAGATAACCTATACTCTTTTTAAAAAGAACGTTATAAACTTCTAAATAGATACTATCTCTTATTAGATAATTTACTACTTTTTAAGAACTAACTTTATATTTAAAGAAATACTAAACTCTATATAAAACTAATCTAAGAAGTCTATAACTAAGTATCTAGTACTTACCTAAGTATAAAAAAGATATACTAGTTATTAGTATAATACTACTACTAGACTAGAATATTTTTAGACTATAGAAGATATATAGGGAATTATTAAGCTTATAAATATTCCTATTCTTAATAAACTAAGTAATAAGGCTTTCTTTACCTTCTACCTATATCTAACTATTCTATATAATATTTATATATAGACTTTAAATTATTTCTAAAAGATAAACATAGATTTAATACTATATTAGTATTTATTAACTAACTTAGAAAGAATTTAGTATTAATACTTTATTACTTAACTATAAACGTTAAAAGACTAGCTAAACTCTTTATTTAATAGATTTACTATTTTAGCTACTACCTTAAATTAATTACGTCTAATTAAAAACCTTAATTTATATTATTATTTTAGACTAAATTTTATTAAATAATTAATATTAAGCTTAAGCTTAGTATCGCCTACTATAAATAGATAGATAGATAGATAAAGATAATAAACCGATATATTAATTAGAGACTAAGGCTCTTTATAACCTACTATTAAGATAACTAGAGCGAATTAATCCCTCTAATAGATAGAGTATAAATAACACTTCTATACTTATCTATTAGTATAACCCCTTATTAGCTTAAGTTTAAACTTAATCTAAAGACCTTATAGAACTAGAATATACTAAAGACTTTTATTTCTTAAGAATAACTTAACTATAATAAGGTAGTAAAAGTAGCTTAATATATATACTCTACTTAGAAGATAGTTAAAGATAATATAAGTAAGGCTTAGAAGAAGATAGAGAATAGTATAAACTAATACTAAAGAGCTATTAACTAGGACGTTAGAAATAAAGTCTACTTATTTACTAAGAATCTTAAGATAAATCGTTCTAGCTAAAAGCTTACTAAATAGTAGATAGGACCTTTTAAAATACTAAAATATATAAAACACTTCTATAGGCTAAAACTTTCTAAAAGCTTATTAATTTATAATGTTTTTACTTCTAATATACTTTTAAAAGATCTAAACATCTCTTTACTAGAATAAGAGGCTCTAAAGCTCTTACTAGATATTATTAAAAGTATATAAGAATAAGAGGTATAAGAAATACTTAGTAGTAGACTTTTTAGAAGATAACTATAGTATTAAGTAAAATAGATTAGATATAATTTAGATTCTACTTAGTATCTTATAAATAATTTCTAGGGTTTACTATATTATCTAAGAGACTTTTATACTAAATATCTAGAAGAGCTAGAACTACTCTAACACCTCTCTAAATAGCTTAATATATAGGAATTAGATAAGAATTAGATAAAAGAGTTAATTTATAAACTCTATTAATACCTTCTAATTCTAGTTACTCTTAATAAAAAACTTATAATAAAAACCTAAGATAAAATACTAACTAGTAAGAATATTTAAAGTTAATAAAGTAAAGAACTAAGACTAAGTCACTACTGAAATAGAGCTTACTAACCCTCTCTAAGCTATAGCCTCTCCTTCCTTTAACTTATTATCCTCCTTCTTACTCTCTTAAGTATAAGAAGCCTAAATTAGCTCTTCCTCTACCTCCTTCTTATAAGTACGCTTCTTACCTTAACAACCTTCTATAACTAGCTTTAAGAAGAACGCTTATAAACTCTTTAGATAAGCCTTAAAAAAGACTCGAACCTAGGTTTAAATAAAGGTCTTACTCTCTATAGCATAGCATAAGAACTATTAAATATTAGTAACTAAAACCCCTCTAATAAGTAAGAGGTACTTATAATAACCTTAGTATAAAGCACTTAAGTCTTCTCTAGAAGAGTAAACTATACCTCTAAACTATTCTTTAGTACCTCTATACTAGTAATAACTAACACCTTATCTAAGACCTTAATAGCCTTCTTAATCTCTCTCTTCCTCTTCTTAAGCTTAAGTTTACTAAACTCCTTTCTTATAAACTAAGGCAACTACCTAAGTTAGAATAAATTTAGTATATATTTAGGATTAAACTTACTAAGATATATATAGTATTCTACTTAATATAGTAACTATACTTCTTTAACTTTAGCTTCTTAAAAGTATAGATATAATCTCTATTCTAAGATTTTACTTAAAAGTACTAAATATAGTAGACTTAGTAAATAGCTAGAAGCGTACTAAGAGGATATAGAAGAGGTATTTTACTATATTAGATTAGCTTTAAATTAGGCTTAATAAAGGAGAGAAAGACTTACTTTTATATATATATATAATATATATATATATTCTAGGATAAAAGTTAGTATATAAGGATATATCTAATTAGAAGATATTCTTACTATATATATATTATTTTAGATAAAAAGAAAAGAAGAAGAGAAGTTAGAATTAGGGAAAAATCGCCTACTAATATACTACTTATAATAATAGCTATCACTTATAATTATTATTTATCGCTTAATAATTACTATTATAATATATAATAATAGTAAGAATATAACAACTCTATAATAGCGTACCACTTCCTACTTATTAGCTAATAATTAGCCTCTCTTTCGTTTATATCTATTATTATATAATATATAATAGTAAACAAAGAACGATTATCTCTTAAAATAATAATACTACTAGCTACTAACTCTACTTTAACTACTAGACACTATAATAGTAGATAAGTTATATTCTTTATAATAAATATATAAACAATACTCTAATTAACCTAATACTATACTAATTAATAACTAAAGACTTAGGATAAGTCTTTTTAAAGAAAAGAGGATATAATAGTACGCTATTCTAAATTATAAACACTTATAGAACTGCTAATACCTCTATAACTACTAATACTTCTATAACTCATTAGATAGAAGGTACTAAAGAGAGTAAGAATTAGATATTATATATTTCGTTTTAAGGTCTTATATATTTAGCTTTAAAGCCCTTATTATTTTAGTAGCTATATTAAGAAGGACTCGGTTATTATTCTTATTAGGACTTAGTAGTCTCTAACCTCTTATATATAGATATTTATACTTAGTATAGAAGAAGAATAGTTATTATTTTCTTCTATATTAGTACCTAGTATCTATATACGTTATTCTTCTATATATACTTCTATATACCTCTACTATAGTTGTGTGTATTTCGTGCCGTTATATAGAGAACTTAAATAAATAAATCTTAGTTCTTATAATAATATAAAATATATACTTTAAAGAGATATATAGAAGTGTATTCAAGAGAGTAAATACTAGAGACTAATATAAAAGAAAAGACTAAATTAGATCTCTTTCTAACTATAGAAGAGTAAGTAGTTATATATAAGAGATTTAGACTATATAAAAAGAGAGTTAGATTATATCAAAAGAACTAAAAGCTAAAGTCTAAAGCTTAAAACCTTTCTAATTTAGATAATATAAAATAAGAACTACTAAAACCTTATATATATATAATATATAATATATAATCTTAGCTTTTTAAAATAACTAGCTATTATACTTATATCTTAGATCTTATATATTAAATAGCTATTTTAATAATTATATAAACTTCTTTTATTAAAAGACTTTTATTCTTAGTCTAGAAAATATTAAATGAAAAAAAAATGAAAAAATAGTAATAAATCGTATTAGTAGATAAGAAGTTAGTATAGCTTCTATAAAAAACATAAATAATAAAATTAAAAAAATAAAAAGAATAGAATAGAAAAGAATAGAATAGATCTTAAAAAAAGATTAAAAAAGTTAAATAAATAATATTAAAATTTACTTCTTTATCTTTGAAGCTTTATTCTTAGTAAGGTCTTAGTAAGTTAAATACTAAATAACTTATAAAGCTTACTATACTTTTTTCTATATAATATATATAAAAAACAACTTATAAAGCTTTACTTTTCTTACTTTATCTTTAGTCTTTACTTTTTACTTAGTTAAAAATTAGTTCTAAGACTTAAAAGACTTAAAAGACTTATAAGACTTATAATATTTATAATATTTATTAGAAGTCTCTCTCTTCTTTTTCTTTATAATAGTAAATTCACTTAAAGTATAAAGAACTCTTTAATATTAAAATCATTTATAGACTATTAAAGTCTCTCTTATTTTTTTTATTTCTATAGAAAAACAAAAAAAAACAAAAAAAAAAAGAGAGAAGAAAAAGAGAGAAGAAAAAGAGAGAAGAAAAAGAGAGAAGAAAAAGAGAGACTCTAAGAGCTCTCTTTCATAGAATCAAGATAAAAAATCCCCTAGAGGTAAAACAAAGAACAAGATTCCTATTCCTACCTAGACGCATCCCACTGCGGATGTCTGTGGGGGGGGGGGGGGGGGGGGGGGGGGGTTTAATCCCGCCCGCCGTTTTGCACGCCTCCCACGTGATAGCACAAACTTCCCCCTGGCAAAGCCCCCCCCCCTTGCCCTTGCCCTTGCAAACAAAAAGGTCTAGACTCGGCTCGAATTTACGCCACAACATACTTTTGTCGTCACACCTGCAGGGTAGGGCAGGCAGGGCTGGAAACCAGGGTATAGGGTTGGGTAGGGTAGGGTAGGGTAAGGTACTCAAGTTTTGGGGTGGTGGTGGTTTTGGGACGGCCCGGCAGCGTTCGTTACTGTACTTACCTTGGCGGTTTTTGGGAATTTCGAGGCTGGGCTATCGTGGAACGTAGGCGAGGGCAGGGGAAATGTTGGATTCCTTGATTTTTGTTTTTCTTTTTGCCTTGGGGGTCGTGGTGTTTTAGGTGTTTTGGCTTTTCTTGCTTTTTTTTGGTGTTTTTTGCTTTTTTGCTTTTTTGGGGGGAGGGGCGGAGGGACTCTCCGGGACTCGGGAGGCGAAGATGCTGTTTTGATGTACGGAGTATGTAGCTATCGAATTGTATAGTAAGCAAGATTCCTGGATTCCGAACCCCCGAATGCTGAGAGCTTTTAGAGCGGGGGGAGGGGGAGATAACTTCTTCTTCTTGAAGATTCTCAGATGTTCCTTCCCTTCCAGGTTGGGTGAGAAGTGGAAATGCAATGCACCAGAAGATCCAATTGTCGCAGGAGGATGTGTAAGTAAAAGTGGCATAGAGAAAATCACTTCACTGTCGGACGGACATTTCCCCCGGCCAGGCCAAGGGTCCACCCGATCTGCGTCATTGTGGGGCCCTTTGAATGGAGGTATGGATGCTGTGGGTACTGTATCTTTGGGGGAGCTCTGTATCCAATCACAGGTAACATGTTTTTTTCAAGTTGCAAATCGCTATGGGATGGGAATCAGGTCTTTTCCGCTCAACTTTTGCATGTTTGGGTGCTTGGAGTTGCGTCGATGGGCGCTTGGGATGGGTGAAGGGTCGGAGAGGTTCCCCCATCGCCCCTCCCTTCTCCCTTCTCCTCCTATGGTTATGGTTGCCTGTGGTGCCTGTGGTGCCTGTGGTGCATCTCCTGCAGTGAATGGTCCAGTGAGTGGTCCAGCTGGCTACTGTACTCTACTGTAGTCGAGTACTACAAGCAAGTGCCGTTGTTTTGTTTTCCCCGTTTTCATTCCCCGTTTTCATTCCCCCCCTGCCTACCCCCCCTGCCT
>LLCB01000687.1:0-12774 GCA_001414345.1 Hymenoscyphus infarciens | reverse complement strand
GTCATCGCGAAGGCTTCTGAATCTGCTCTTACCCCCCCCCCCCCCCCAATTCGACATTATGTCGACAGTTCTGCCGAATGGCGTTGAACGACCTTCCAGGGCCACCCCCCTTTTCGAAAGACAACCCTCTGAACCCTCTCTGATCCTTACCTATATACCTAAGAACAAAAAGTCACAAAACAACGGTCGAAGAGGCCAGCGGGACTTCTCAAATGCGGACGATATACGGACGAGATAGCGGCACATAAAGGACAAAACGATCGGTTAGAGAGATGGAGGACAAAATTACAAGCGAACTTCGAAGTCAAATCCCACCTCTGAACCCTCACCGATCCGACCCTCATTCGACCCTCCTTTGCTTTTAAAGCCCGAATTCAGACCTCTTTCGGCCACGGGCCCCTGCCCCTGATGCCTTCCTACCATTTCCTAACTCTCGAATCTCAAATCAGATACGAATCGGTCAAAATACGCTTTCTATTAGGACTAAAGAAGTAAGCTCTTAGCTGAGTTATTGCTGTTAATCTTGACTAAACATTATCCGACTCTACTAAGCTTCCCTCGAACCTCTACTAGTAAACGATCAAAAAGACTATAGTTATAGACCAAGTCCCCGCTGGTATAAAGGTTAAAAGAGATAGAAGTAGAATTAAGAAGAAGATTACGCTGAAGAAACGTTCGCTTTTTAAGTACGGCTATACTCGGAGAGAATAGCAACAGTTCTTTGATATGTGGGACATACACCTCAGCTCCAAAACGCGTCTGCTGCGCTTAAGAGACGTTGGAATTACAACCCTGGATAAGGAGAGACACCGAAGCACTGAATATTTAGAAACGACCACGCCTGTCGATATCAGCACTTCAGTTCAAAACACCCCTCCATCTAGCTCCGAGCTCCCCACGATACGACAGCGACTCTTCTTTGAAATCGGAAGATGACGAATAAGTCCTTAAGTACCTCGAAGGGAACAAGGCAACACGACAACTTCGGCATCAAGTTCATTTGACCAGCCGAAACTACTCCTTTTGTTGTCCTGAACTTCGGACAGCATTTTCAAATTCGGCAACAACTCTTTTGTTTTGACTAGCCGAAACTCCCCCTTTTATTGTCCCCGTTTACTCGGACAATTCGACAAACTTCGGAAACAACTTCGCCTTTGACCACCCGAAACTACTACTTTTGTTGTCCTGAACTCGGACAACAATTTCAACTTCGACAACTCGGCTACAACTTCGCTTTTGACCAGCCGGAACCACTCCTTTTGTTGTCCTGAACTTCGGACAGCGTTTTCAACATTCGGCAACAAACTCTTTTGACCAGCCGAAACCCCACCGACTCTGATCAGAGTCTTACTTTCTTTTCACTTCTGGCCGGGCCAGAAGTTCTTTTTTCATCTGAATTCGACTCGGATACGAATCGGTACGCTCTCGAAAGGATCGTGACCTCTTAGCTGAGTTATCACTGACTCTCAACCGAACGACTTCCGACTCTACTCTGAACTTTCGAATTCAACTTTTGAACTTTTTTCTGATTTTACTCTGAACTTTTGAACTTTTTAAACTTTTTGAACTTTTTTTACTTTGAAATTTCTCCGACTGCTAGACGGATCGGACTACACTCTTTTAGCGGACGCGAATGCTTGCTTTTGATATTGAAGGATTGGAAACGAAGTCTCTTTGCAAGCATCTACGGTCACGATTCGAAACCCATCTCGACATCTCGTCTCGCTTACGACAAATTACGATAAACAAAGCATCTTCGAACCCGGGTCAGCTACGATTCAGACCCTAACCGACTTACGACAACACAACAATGCAACACTTACGCTATCCCGATTCAGCCCTGAACGATAAGATAGACAGACTCGAGGACGAGTCTTTTTCAAGGGAGGGGGATGTGACGGCATGCCGTCCTGTATAGCCGAGATGATATGGCATATGCTGTATATATAAGGTTTTAGTAGTTGTTGTTTTATATTATCTAATTTAGGAAGGTTACGTACGTCTATACGTCTGTTTAGACTTTTGGACGTACTTCGTAGGTTCGGGCTGTTATATTAGCTGATATATGTCGTTGTTTAGTTTTATACCCCTTTTATATTATCTGAACCTCTTATATATAGTAGCCTACTCTCCTAGAGTTAGAAAAGGCCAGTTTAGCCTTTTCTTCTATATTAGAGCCTAGTATCTATATACGTTATTCTGCTATACGTACTTCTATATACCTCTACTATAGTTGTATATATTTCGTACTATTACAACTAGCTATAATATTCTTTTCTCTAATAGAAATGCTTCTATAGTTTAGAAACAAGGGTAAACGAGTCTTTTTAATCAAAGTTAGAGGTAGTCGGAAAAGCTATTTCTTCTTAATCTACTTATCTATTAGTAGTTACTAAGTCTCGTTATCGCAATTAAGTTATATCGCTTAAACGTCTCGTAGTATTATCTTTGAGATAGGTAAATTTCCGAGATCGGAAACATTTTTATTAGATAGTTACTTACTCTTCTCTAGAACTAAATATAATCGTATAGCCGCTATATCACGTTGTACTAAAGGTCTATACACTCTATATTTAGTTTAGAGGAGAGTATTCAGAGGTGAGAGATAAGTAAAGCTATCTCTAGCCTCTTCTAAAAATCACTAGTATATTATTATTAGCTTAGTATCTATTACACTTTAACTTCTAAGAGAAAAAAAGTCTATCTACCTTCGCTAATACTAAGCAGCTAGTTAAGAACTATAGAAAATCTGGAATTCCGAAGTATATATATAATACTATTATAAGTCTAATAATATACTTTATCTATTACTACTCGTAAAATTCCTTTCTATCTAGTAATAGTAAGTATAAGTATAGAGGTACTTATATAGTAAACTCTAAAGATAATAACTTCAGATTATTAAGTTCTTAGAACCTCGACATCTCTTTATTCTTCTACGTAAAAATGTTCCGATATAATCTTAAATACTAACTAGTTATCGTAAATACTAAGCGAGAGGATTCTCTTTTTAACTTTTAGATAATAAGAATATATCTCAACTTACTAGGAAATTCATACTCTATCTCACTTTATAAGATCTCTCTTGAAGTTTCTTAATCTAATGTCGTTTAAGAAGAGTTCTCGAGAAATACGTAATATATCTCTAATTACGTAGATATAAGAAGAGAATAACTCGGAAGGAAAATGCGAAAAATTGCGCTAATATCTAATAGGTTTCTTTCTAAGAACTATATACTACTCTAGTTGTACTTATAGAGTGTAATATTCTGTATACGGCCTAGTTTTTCAGTATATAAGAGTAAGAGACTATCTATTAGTATCTAGTCTAATATAAATCTTATATTACTAGCTAAGAGCTTCGCTCTCTATTATTTCCTCTCTTATTTTATATTATCCGACACGGAAGACTTGGAAAATTGGCGACCGCGTAGATTAAAAGATAAAGCAGGAGAGGTGAGGCGAGAGAGAGGCTTACGAGGGCGTCTTAGTGTTTATACAACGTATCCGAGCGAACAGTTGTAGCGAAACGAAATATAAGAGTTAATATCTAATCGAAAAATGTCTTTGAACCCACCCCTAGGAGCCGCAATTGCTTAATTGAGCGTATGTTGATGATCACTATAACGCTAGTAAGTTTACTAGACTAAATAGAAAATAACAGTTGAAGATATAAGTCTAAGATGATGAAACGAAATATATAATAACACCTCGACTCTGGATACAAACTGACACCGTTCGCTAGTAGTTCTAGGATGGAAGCTTCTCTATCATGAGCTATACTATAGTTTCAAATATCAACTTATCAATCAAGGACGAAAACTGCCACTTTCCGAGAGTGAGATGCTTCATAGCGTAGCCCTCCGAGAACGAGTAAGCTCAATGGCTGCCAGCCCTTTGCCAACCAAGACGTAGCAGGTGATTCACCTATTTCAAGTGGCTGCTCCGATGTACACTATCCAACTGCCAAAGCACTTCCTACGGGGCGATTGGTTGAATGTTTGATCTAAAGCTGATTTGTGACTTTCCTTGCAGCCTCATCATGTGGGGTTTCTAGCCTCAGGCTGCAACTTTCACCTTTAGCAGTAAACGGGTTGCACTTGCGGCCAGCGAATCACAGCTGCACGGCTGAAACTAATCTTTATTGAGGAATCGGATAACAAATTCGCAACACGGCCAGTCCCTTTGGATAAATATCCTCGCAAGTTCACGAAATGGCAGAAATAGCAGTGGTTGCCGCTGCATCCCAAAACTCTAGCGTATTCATCCATTCATCGCCCACCACCCTCGTCCTGCCTGCACCCTCCCTCCATCCATCAACCCCAGCGGCAGCGGCAATATAAGCCCACTTGTTACCTCTCCTCCTTCCAGTCGATATGACCCCGCGTCAAGTTCAAAAAGCTGGGCGACAACCCTCAGTGCCAAAAGACCAAGGTAAGCCATTCGTCCCCGTTACTGCGTACTTTGACTGATCATTGATAGGGAAGCGGCCTCAAGGTATCAAGAAGGGACGACCACAGTTACCTTCTCGTAAGAGCACACGCCTAGAGGAGATACAACGCCCCTAAGAACGAACTATATCCAAAGACACGAACACCGAACCCAAGCACCCGCTTCCCTCCCTAACTAGCAAAACTCCTGGCAAAGAGGCATGCCACTCTCCTGCTATGCTATAAAGCTAACTCAAGTCAAGTTTCCGCAGATTAAAGATCGAAAAGGAAAACGGTCACAAGAAGACGAACTCACCCTCCCCTCCAGTGCCACTCCCTCTCAAAAGCGACCGCGAAAGTCCCTTCCACAATCTCCTATCGAAGACACAATCGGCGAGAATGCAGCCGTCGGTGACAGCCGGGAGGAGATCAACCCACTTGAATACTGGAGGAGGGAGTTTCGTTGGCCTAAGGAATACTTCGAATCGGAGAGCAACATGAATCATCTGCTTGCGAGGAAGAAATCTTCTTCATCTCTTCGCGGCAAACATTCGGAAGCTGGCTCTGCCGCGCCCAGCTCTACCACACCCAGCGATCAAAAGCCGAGGGAAGCCAAAAGTGCTCCGTATCAAAGCCCGCAATATAGAATCCTGCTCGAGACCAAGGGTAGCTTTATGCGCAAATCGGAATTAGGTATTGCGGACATAAGCAAGACCGTTTGCCAAACCCTCCTTAAAGCTGAGCAAATAGTTTCAGAGGATTCATTGTTTCAGGATGATCTCTTCGACGAGACGTGCGAAATGATACAAGACAGGAACGAGGCCAAGGTTATTCAAGATATCGCTCGACTGATCGTTCCTTCCGCTCAGTCTCTAGCTATACGTGGCGCCAAACGTCTGAAAACCTTGATCGAAAGTGTCAACGAAGGCTGGGGCAATTCCATCGCTCTAACCAAGCCTCGTCCGCAACCCGCCTATGCTGTTGGATTCAAGCGAACTGCATTCACCGAAGATCAGCTTAAAAAATCCCAGCCGTTTATTGGTGGCTTCTCGGAAATGTCTCTCTTCATGGGTACATACTATATGTACTTCCCGTTTCTTACATGCGAGGTCAAGTGCGGCGCTGCGGCGCTCGATGTTGCGGACCGGCAGAATGCTCACAGCATGACTCTTGCTGTGAGGGGTGTCGTGGAACTCTTCAAGCTGGTGAAGCGCGAAAAGGAGCTTCACCGGGAGATACTCGCCTTCTCAATTTCACATGATCATGAAACAGTAAGAATCTATAGCCATTATCCAGTGATCGATGGAAATAAAGCCACCTTCTACCGCCATCCTATTCGTAAATTCAACTTCACAGAACTAGATGGCAAAGAGAAATGGACAACATACACGTTCACTAGGAATGTCTACGATACATGGATGCCGACTCACTTAAAAAGAATCTGTTCAGTTATCGACGAATTACCGCCCGATCTGGATTTTGAAGTCTCACAGCAATCAGAATCTGGACTTTCACAGGGGTTGGAAAGCCACCACCTCTCTAACCATGATGCCACGTCTTTAGAGGAAACCGATAGTCAAGCAAGCCGTGTTAGTTCGCGAGACGTTACCTCTAATACTTCAATGTCTCAGAGGATCGACGGGAAAGCATTTAAAAGGCCAAAGAAAAGGGCTCGACCCGTAGAGCTATACTAATCTCAAGACGCTAGTTGAAGATAGGAACGCTTTTAGCTGTTTAGGAAAGGAGGTAAATACATAGGCGAGGCGAGGACCTAGGAGCATTTGTTAGTTCTTCTCGTTATAGATTAGCTAGGTTAGAATATATAATATTAGAAGCTTAGTAATAAAGTCAATAACCTAATATATGTACACATCTCGTCATATACTATACAAGTATAACTATAGGGTAATTTCAGCCCCGACTATCTCAGTACAGCGCATATATATCCACAGCGATTCTAAAAATGAAAAATGAATAAAATCTCGCAGTGCTAAATCTAGTGTAGTCGATAGTATTTATAATATTATACCACTACGATATATTATTGGAAACCCACTTTAATATGTACTATTTATACTATTTAAATACTATAATATCTAATAATATTATCCTTTATATTATTAGTATTTTAATTAATATTATGATAATATTATAGTGTTACTAAGCCTAAATATTTAAGCTTTTTACTCTTCTACTTCTTTTCAGTCTTATCTTTTAAAACTATATAATACAACGCATAGTGTAGAAAATATAGTGTTAAATAGCTAGAATTATAGATCTATTTAAATAAAGTATTTTTAAAAAAAAGAATTATATAAATAGCTCTTAAACTAACCTAAGTAATACAAAGTAATAAATGTAGCTCGTACGAGATAGATTTCTAGACATATTTCTATTAATACTAAGTACTAATTCGATAATAATAACGTTAGATTAATAGCTAGAATATAATAAACTAGTGTATTAAATTCTACTAAGTTTTACCTTTTAATTACAAGTAAATATTAACTAAATTAATAAATAAAAATTATTTTAGTCTAATAAGTAAGTGATAAAAGAGTATATAGAAAAAGTATAAATAGCCTTATTTTAAGAAAAAGTAGGTTTTAGCGCTTATGAGTTATTAAAAGATATACTGTATGATATCACGATATTACGATAGTATTATAGTGTATTTAGATACGTACTACTAAGATATTATAATAATATATCAATCTAAAATACTGTAGTATTTTATTACGATAATACTATCGACCACACTGGCTAAATCCATATTCTCGCTGATTTCTTCTCTTTTCTAAAAACTCTAAAATTTCCAAAACGTCTAAAGCTCAGCACTTGAGCATGGTCATAAGAAGTAGAAGAGTCTCGGTGGTTCAAGGTTCACCACCAGGGCTCGGTATATATGTCGAATAATTTGCGTCGACATTGATAAATGAAATTCGTAATATGTGTCGCGAAATACTCGAAGTTCGTAAAGTTCCAGTGTTAGATACTGGAGCAAGGTGTGGTAGGACGTTCAAGTGGTTTGTGTTCGTTTGAGAGATAGGTTTTGACTGCTATCAGGACGAGATTTGTTTTCCTCATCCCCTGATACGAGCCCTGATTCTGGAACTAGTGTTGCACTGGATGATGTTAGTCGTGAACATGTTTGTATGTTTCTGAGAGCGTGCACTTACGCCCTGCTTGGCCATCTGTTGGCCTCACGGCCGTCTTCCCTCTTTTCGTCATCCGACTCATCATCACTGCTGTCGGAATCATCGCTTCCACCCCACATATATCGACCGCGGGCCTTCTTCCAGGCACCCTTGAATATATACTTCAGGATCCATCCCAAGGCAGCAAAGACCAATACAGGTGTTCCCAAAGCGACGGCCCATGGTGGAGTTCCAACGCCGCTCAAGACAATCCAGAATTGAAGTATGACACCGACAATGGCAATGAGACTTCCCACTTGAAGGATTGACCAGAATCCCCAGTACAGTTGAATAAGATCCTCTCCATCACAGAATTGAATGTTGAAAGCGGCAAAACACTCGAGGATAACGCAGATGACGGATACCGTAAAACAAAGCATCACAGTGCCAAAGTATCCTCGTCGCTGTTCGTATACGGTTTGTTTATATTCTTCTGACGATACTTGTTCTGCTGGCATTCCCTTTTCTAGATCGAGGATTTGATTGGATCTATAAGACGATATCAGTATTGTTGATTCAGCTATGTCAGCTATCCTCGAAGAAGTATTCATACCTGTGATGTTGAATTGAACTGACACACATCATTATAAGCACCAACACGAATAACGACCAAAATACACAATTCGCTTGTGTTAACGAGAGGTTTTTCATGAACCTCGCATAGTGATTACATCTTTCAGTATCTTTGTCGGTAAACTTTCCCGTCATCTTCAAGTATGTTGAGTAAAGAAAAGAATGTTGATCTGCTAAGGAGGAAAGAGAGTGAAGATCTTTATATTCCGGCAGGGATTAGAGTATGAAATCAGCTTGCCAAAGTGGGGGAAGTCTTGGGGTTAAGAAGTGCCATGTGCGAGTTGTGGAGAATGGGGAAGAACAGTATGATGTATCAGACGCTATGGTGAACTATCCACGCAAAAAAGCCGGCGGGGATGTTAGACTGCCCAGAGGTGATTTAAATAAGCACGGCTTCAATTTGATATTTTGTGACGATGTACCGGCGAAGTTCCATTCTCTTCGTGCATATATCCCGATACAACCCGAATGCACTTGCTATCGAAAGTCTTGACTCGTTGAGCAAATCTGCGGTCAAGGGAGGGCAGTTGCTGAAGCCAAGATGGAGCGACGCATGGCCAAGGGGGAAGCCAAGGAGGTCGAAGCCGCGGAGGCAAGTCTATATAGATCTCAATGCACGTGGTGCATCCCTCATCCTTTTCTATATGTCGTCATGGTGTAAACTCCAGCTGAGGCGTTTCGCGGAGGAGTAAAAACACTAGAGACCTATTAGCGCCTAATTCAAAAAAACATGATTAAGCCACTGGCTGATGATGAATATGGTGGCTAGGAATTTAGAGCTTCGATGGGGGCAAAGACAAGAGAAAGATGACAACAGTACAAATGAAAGGGTGATCGGGCAGGCACCAATTTCGGGTCAGATGCGAAGCAGGTGTAACGGCAAAGCCTCAGCCTTAACAAGGGAGATTCCGGGAATTCCATTCTGGCCCGTATGTCACTTTTCATTCGTTATCAAATTGACCAGGGAAGCGAGAGGAGACTGCCGCATGCTTGCAAGGCAACATATCCAGATAGCGCAGTGCAATGTTAGACAAAACAAGTGGGATTGAATCCCTAAATGTGTCAGGTGCAACATTGCAAGGTAATCATGAGATGCCCTCCACCAATTACTGCCGGTGCTGGGGACAATTGAGACATAGATTGGCTCTTTGGAAATGACACTTAGACCCACAAGCATCCTTCCCGCACTGGTTGAGATCGGAACAGGCATAAACCCCTGAACAAAGATATGACTGCAAAAGGAAATATTGATGGGCAAAATTCGGCCCTAACATTTGAATACAATCAAGACTTTGAAAGCAAATGCAGGCCTTGGCTCATTCTCTATTTATTCAGTATCCAAACGCAGTAAACTCCAACTAAATTGGATCTGCAAACATGAAACCCACGATCTTTGAACACAGTGTGAGGGGTTTCGATGTAGATAGTAAAGGCTTGGTGGTAGAAGATGCAACATTCATCCCATCTCTTGTCCGTGTCTTTCCAGAATCTATTTCCGCGATGCAGGTTTGGAAGTATGCAAGTCAACCACAAAAACGACAGGAACAGAAAGTATGATTGCATCCATTCTGGACGGAGTCGTCTCGGTGACCGTGCAATGCTAGATAGATGTCTTGACAGCGTGGTTGTAGAAGCACATTGGTTCGTGGGAATTTAGAACCAAGCGAAGCAAGAAGCCAGGGGTAGTACCCGGTGAGAGAAGAGGCTGTTTTGGTTTGAAAAGGAAGTGAAGGGCACTATTCAGTAGTCGGTGAGTCGTGCTAAACTAGGTTGTACTCACCTGATGTTGTGTTGCCATAGCCTCGCAATGACCCCGTGGCCTGCACGAGCCTGCACTTGTCAAGATCTATCCGGCTTTTGGGTGGTGGCAAGAATGAACCTGTCCTGTCTGCACTGGTGTTGATTCAGAAATGTTGGTGTTGAGGCTCTGGGAGGTTTTGAAATTGGCGGTGAGGCTAATCGGCGCTGGGTTTTTTCCGATCCGAGACCTCTTTCGGAAGGTTCAATGACCAACCAACATTTTAGAGCCTCGTAGTGGAAAAGGGGTTTGGCTATCTCCTTTACTCCTCCTCCTTCACTCACGGGTGTACTTACAGCAAATCTCCAACGATTAAACTACCGACATGCAAGTAGCCATCGCAACGTCAATTTCCCGAGCCAAGAACCACTGCGTTGAAGTTACTCCAAAATCCCCATCTTTTCAATTATGGGGTTGGGGATAGGAACAAAACATGGGAATAATCCACCCGGTTGCTCCACATTCACATCGAAACCGCGGTAGGGCCCCGAACACAATGCGGGGAGGTGTATTGAAACACGTCTAAGAAATACTTGGGTGGTTGTCTAAGACAGACTTGGCCCCTTGGATTTTGGAGATTGGGAGGCAACAAGTAAGACTTCCAAGATGTCCAATACCCCGCTGAGCCTTCATTCATATCTATTTAGACATATCTTGGTGCTTCACATTGTAGCCGCGTATGTGTCGTTCTCCACCATCCACTTCGGGCACTCAATCATGCACATCTTTCTGCATTCACCGGACGACAGAACGAAACCCGTGATAAGACCGGTTTCTATCCTATCGACGAGCTTCTCCATATTCTTCAGCCTATTTTCCTTTCCTGCAAAAAGGCAAGATGCGTGCCACTTGATCCTCTAACCGAGATCTGGGGCCACATCCTTGCTTCTCTTATTTTCTATCCGAAGATAAGCGAAATCTTCTTTTCGTTCCCGATCTCCCCGAAAAGCCTTAAACGTGACGCACAGATCGGGTGTCCTTGGGGAGGCTCTTGGACATGTGAGTACAAGGTTGTGGGTTTGGGCAAAAGAGGGTTAGTTGTCCACTGGGGAGTCATTGCGTGATTTAAGCTTTACAAGGGTCCTTCTTGCTATCACTTCTGTCTTCGAAATTTCTCTGCTCATCTGACAATACCGCATGCCTCCTCTCACGAGTGACAAAGAGCTAAGCAAGCTACAACACTTAATCATTATATCTTTTTGCTGAAACTAGCTCACTGGAAACCAAGAAATTCTTGTTGAGTTCTGTTCCGATGTTGTTGCTCAGAAGTAAAGCCTTTCAAATGCTACTTTATTAATTAAGAGACCCGGACTTTCTTCTAGGTACAATTCTCCTAATTATTGTGCGGGACTGTTGAGAAAATAGTATCCGAGTTGGTCTAAGAGAATTAGAGAGTGCATATTTCAATTTTCCCAGAGTATTTGGAACAACAGATAAAAATGGTGCTCGCTGAAGAGGGCTCGGGATCTTGGTACTATATCCTCACCCCCATGGAGCAGATCGAATCCGCTGTCCAGCTGATCGAGAGCAGCATACTCAATCACCTTCTCAAAACCCCCACCAGAAGCCTGAACCTAACGTTTGACCCTTGCCTTAACCTTTTGATCACTTCATAGTGACAAGTCTCTGTACCGAAACCAGACCACAGATGATAAGTTTCAGAAGCCCCTCACCGCGAAGGTCACATCTTTGCAACCCCCATATCTTCCCCGCAATGATGGACTCAATTTCATCAGAACCCGCTAACCACCCGCACGGTCGATCCCACCAGGGGGCATGCCAAAAATCAAAACCTAGTAAGTTAGTGTGACATGAGCAAGTTGTTTCGATTCGGTATTGCAGCAGTAACACTTCAATCATCAATAGCAAAACATGTTAGAAAGTCATCCCAGCACGCAAGATCATTCCTTCGTTAGCCTTCCATCACTCACTGTCAAGTGCGATTCATTTCTCGCATCTCTTCCTAACTCATGTATATGTTCCCACTTGCGCAGAAGTGAGCCCTCGATGCAAACGAGTGTCAAAAGTCTTATGACAGGATGTTTCCCCACACATAATTTCACCACGACGTCATTTCTCGAATCTCCTTCTTAGCTGATATATTCATCATCACATCGAACTCCCACCATTCCACGAGGCTGTTTTCAATGCCAGTACCAGATACTTCCCCCAAATCGCTTTAATCATTTTTCCAACTGTCTCCCCCCTAAAAAAAACACCCCGTTATATATTCACAAGGTTGATGTAAGAGGACACGGGCCTTTCTCTGCGTACACCTACTGTTTCTAACTACGTAGGATGATGTAGAGCATTTTTTGAGAGTACTTGGGAGAATCAAGCAGGAAGCCGGGTTTCTAACTCTTCTAACCCTTCTTGAACAGCAGCATTTCCTGTGGTCATGTTGTGTTTGCGCAAACTTGATTAAGTTAAGTACGCGGAGTAGAAAGTCCAAAATCTCTCCTCTTTTCGTGACAAATTACCTCACTTTTAGTACCAAATAACGTCCTTCAACTTCTCAACATTTCAAGTATCGATCCAGGGTCGTGATGGGAAGGAACACATAACCGATTTTCCTAGAAGATTTGGGAAAACAAGTGCCGATTATCCTAAACCACTCGAACAACCAATTCAATCGTGCAAAACGCTTGGAATAACGAACGCCAATTATCCCAAACGGCTCGAGTAATCAATTCAATTACCCCCAAAGACTCGGAATAACGAAGACCGCTTGATATTCCAACATCGCGACAGATACCCAACCCCTCAGTACCACAAC
>LLCB01000686.1:0-12799 GCA_001414345.1 Hymenoscyphus infarciens | reverse complement strand
ATTTATTTAAAAGATATAAGTATTTTAATCTAGTAAAGATTAGTTATTAATAGAAAAGATTTTAAGATAATATTAAGAAAGATTCTACTAATATCTTAGTTAAAGAGATTCTATTATTAACTTAGTAGAAGCTAAGTAGTATATTAAAAGGTTAATATATAAGTGTTAAAATTAGAATATATTCTAGATTATTCTACGTTCTATAAATTAGAATCTATTTAAGTTATATTTATTCTAAATTATTAAACTTATTATATTATAAGAAGATATATTAGTTAAAACCTATTCTAGAAATATAAGTTATACTAGTTAAAACTTAAAATATATATATCTCTCTCTTTATCTATTATAACTTTATTATAGTATTATAAGTTCTAGTAACTAGAATATATTCTAGAATTATAAATTCTACTAATAAAAAATATATTTAAGTCTATAATACTATAAGATAGAGTAATTAGAATCTATTCTAGTATTATAAGCTCTACTAATTAGAATCTACTCTAGAATTATAACTTATTCGAGTTAGAACTTATTCTTCTATAATAGGTTCTACTAATTAGACTAAGTTCTTATATAATATATTCTATTAACTATATTAATATAACTTATAGTTATAAAAGCGATATAAAAAGAGTTATATTATCGTTTATATATACTAAGTAAAGCTAGCTATAATGCCTACTTAAGTAGCTCTTAAGTAAGAAGTATATATACTTATATATACTAATCTAAGTTGCTATTTACCTCTTAAATATATACTAATACTAGCACTTCTTTAAAATAATAAAAGTTACTTAAAATTATTAAAAATCATATATCTAATCTAACTAATCAAAGCCCTCTATTCTCTATCCTTAGCTAATAAGAAGGCTCTATTTCTATTCTCTATTATCTCTTATTCTATTCTATATATCTAGCTTATTTATATTAACCTAGATCGAAGTATATACTCTTTAGTACTAGTAGTCCTTTACTAAGATCTTATTACTAATTATACTCTAGGTATTTAGTAGGAATATCGAATTCATTACTATTACTTAAACTAGGGATAAAGGTTTTAAACTCTTAAAATAACACTTTAAATTCGAAGTCGCTTAAAGGCCTTAGATACTTTTAGAGTTAACTACGTCTACGCTTCTAAAGAGGGTCTAATAGAGGTTCTAAGATATTAGTATTCTAGTAAATCTATAACTAATAAAGTCGATATTAAAAGAAGAGTAAATAATAAAGTTAATATTAAAAGAGAGTCTATTATTTAATATCTTACTAGAGTTAGGCACGTCTACGCTTCTAGAGAGGGTCTAATAATAGTTCTAGGATATTAGTATCTTTCTATATTTTAAAAGCTCTCTCTTTTTTATAAGATTATAGTATTAGATTATTCGTTAGATTATTTAATAGATTATTTAATAGATTATATAATAGTACTATCTTAGAAATTCCTCTATCTACTAATACTATTCTAAAAGTTTTAGAAGTTTTAAAAAAGTATAGCTTTATAACTATAAGTTAAAACTTTATAAGACCGCCTAGTAGTACTATAATATAGTTCTTATTCCTAACTCTATTATCTTTATTATCTTAAGATTAGGTAGCGTTATTAAAGTAATTATCTTTATTATTTTAAGTTTAAGTAATATATAATAGACCTAGGTTAGTAAGAGGATTATCGAAGTAATTATCTTTGTTATCTTAAGTTTAGGTAGTATATAATAGACCTAGGTTAGTAAGAGGATTATCGAAGTAATTATTACTAGTAGTATCTAAGAAAGCTAGATATTATTATTATTATTACTATAGTTTTTATTATCTTTTAATATATTTTACTATATATTTATAATAGAATCTAAATTTATTAGTACTAACTCTCTTAGCTACTATAGCTTTTAATATGTTTTCGTCTAACTACTTAGTTTAGTTAACCTTAGTAGCGATATTATATAGTATCTAAGTATACCTATCTATTCCGACTTATACGCCTCTATTATAAAGCATCTATTATAACTTAATAGTAGTAGACTAGTAAATCTTAGCAAAGTTATCTTAGTCTTATCTCTTAAAGTCTACTTAAAATTCGTCTTAAAGAAGAAGGTCTTCGTTCTCTTCTTTAGCGTATTCCTCTTCTCGTTTAATAGTATATATCGTCTCTTCTATTAGTATATCTACTATATTATAATAGATATTATTATTAAGTTTTAAATATCTTAAATAGTATAAATTATCTTAGAAAGAGATAGAAGGTTAAGAGGTCTCTTAAAGGTTAATAGAGAGTTAGTAGAAGGTTAGTATTTATAATTAGCGCTTCCTATCTTAAGAAGCGTTTATAGTATATTAAATTAAAAGTATTATTAAAAGTATTAGTACTAACGATTTTATATATAGTAAGCGTTTAAAAGATCTCTTTAAAGAGAGGTAGAAGGTCTCTTAGAGGTTAGTAGAGAGTTAGTAAATAAAAGGAGGTCGGTATTAGTAATTAGCACTTCTTATCTTAAGAAGTATTTATAGTATATTATCAAAGTTTTAAATAGTAGAAGGAGTTATAATTAAAGAAGAAGAGTCTACTAGTAATATTAAGTTTACTTTTATATAAGTATACTTATAGTAGAAATATATAAAGTAACTAAGTATCTAATTTATATATCTACTAATTAGTATTAGTATAACTTATAGTTATAAAAGCGATATAAAAAGAGTTATATTATCGTTTATATATACTAAGTAAAGCTAGCTATAATATCTACTTAAGTAGCTCTTAAGCGAGAAGCACGTATACTTATATATACTAATCTAAGTTACTATTTACCTTTTAAATATATACTAATAAACTAAACCTTTTTCTAGTAAAAAGGTTTTATATATAAATTAGAATCTATAGTTTTTTTTAAAAGTTCTATTAATATAAGTTAACTCTTTTATTATAGGTTATACTAAGTAGAATCTATTATAGTATTATAAGCTCTACTACTTAGAATCGTTTCTAGTATTATAAGTACTTATAATTAAAAGTAATAGTATATAAATAAATATTTTTATTTATTATAAGTTCTATTAACTAGACTCTATTTTTATAAAATATACTTAACTAATTAGAAATATTCTAGAATAAAAAGTTCTACTACTTAAAACTAATAATATATATAAATTATTTCTTTTGTTTTAAGCTCTACTAATTAAAGTAAGTTATAATATAATATATTCTAGTAATATAAGTCTTATAAATTAAAACTATAACGTTTTATAACTTCTATAAACTTAAGTTAACTCTTTTATAATAGATTCTAATAATTAGAACTAATAATAATTATATATTTATTATAAATTCTATTACTTAAAGTCTATTTTACTCTACTAGATAGAATCTATTATAGAATTTTAAGTTCTACTAATAAAAATATATTCTAGTATTATAAGTTCTACTAATTAGAATCTATTCTTATATAATATATTCTACTATTAAAAGTCTATTCTAGTATTATTAGTTCTACTACTTAGAACTCTTAATATATATAACTATATATTTCTTTAATTATATATTTTATTAATTAGAATCGATTCTTAAATAAGAGATTCTACTTATAAAACTCTATTCTAGTAGTATATATTCTACTAATTAAAACTAAATATATTTATATATTCTTTCTTCTATTTTACTTTATCTTTATTAGAACTAATTATAGTCTTAAATTATAGTCTTATAAATTCTACTAATTAGAACTAATAATATATATATATATATTCTCTTTTATTATAGATTTTACTAATTAGAATTTATTCTTATATAATTCTATATAGACTCTACTAACTAGAACTTCTACTAATAAGAATATCTTCTAGTATTATAAGTTCTACTAAATAGAACTAATAATATATATAAATATATATCTTCTTCTATTATAAGTTTTACTACGTAGAATCTATTCTTATATACTAGATTCTACTAATCAGATTTTATTCTAGTCTTATAAGTTCTACTAATTAAAACTAATAATATATATAGATATATATTAATTTATTATAAGCTCTATTAATTAAAGTCTAGTTTAAGATTATAAGTACTATTAAATAGTATCTTCTTTAACTCTAAGTTTATTAAATATAAATTATTCTAGTTATATAAATTCTTTTAATAAAGAGTAATAATATATATCTTCTTCTATTATAAGTTATATTAATAAGAACTTATTCTAGTATTATAAAGTTTTCTAATTAGAAGTAGTAATATATATATCTTCTTCTATAATAAGTTCTATTAATTAGAACCTATTCTAGTATTATAAAGTCTTCTTATTAGAAGTAATATTCTATATATCTTCTTAGTTATATCTTATTCTAGTACTATAGATTCTATTATTTAGAAATAATAATAATATATATATATATATATATCTTCTTTTTTAATAAGTTCTACTAATTAGAATTTCTTCTTCTATTTTAAATTCTATTAATTATAGCTTTTTCTTATACTATAAACCTTACTAATATAATATATAGATTCTACTTACTAAAGCTAATATTTACTTAAAAATAAATAGTAATAAACTATCTCTTCTTTTCTTTCTAATTTTTTCTTAATAAAAAAAAAAAAAACCTAGAAATAATAATAAGTATATATATTACTCTTAAAATTACTCTCTTATATATAATTTTAAATATATATCTCTTTTCCTAAGTTATAAAACTTTTTTATAAAAATAAACACCTATATTACTCTTTACTCCTTTCTAAGTACTAACTATAAATTAAACTTATTAATAGATACCTTATCTTTGTCTAACCTTATTCTAAAACTACTATTACTTCTTAAACTTAATTATTAATTAGTATTTATAAAAAATATAAAGTAGAGAGATAAAGGAGAAGGTAAACTAGTAAGTATTATTAAGGTACTAGTTACTTAAGAATTAGTAAATTAATAATTTAATATTATTAAGAGTCTTACTTATATTTATATATATAAGAAATATAACTAGAGTAACTATAAAGGTTAAAGGTTAAAGGTTAAAGAAGGAATTGCTAAGTACGAGGTATAATAATAAGTAAATAGTATTAGAAACTAAGGGAATTACTAAGTAATATTACTTATTTAAGTAAAAGAGGTCTATCTTTAGTTATTAAAAGCCTTAAATTATAATTAGTATAGAAGTTTTTATTAAGTATATTCTCTTATATTAACTATTCTATTAGAAATTCGTATTTACTAAAAAAGCCTTCTATAATTCTATTATCCTTCTACTAAGTAGCTATCTATAAGTCCTATATCTTAGAATTATCCTTCTTATATAGTTTTCTAGCTCCTTTTATCTTCTTATTAAACGTTCTATTATTAGCTATACTATTATTTAGCTTAGTTATAAGCTTAGACAATAGAGTACTAGCTAAGAGCTCGGTTAACTAATTAAATATAAGATTAGGTAAGAGAGTGTATATCTTATAGTTATATTAAAGTCTCTTATATACTAATATTAAATTATCTATTATATTATCTAGAGAAAAGAACGCCGAAGACGATTTAGAAGTTAATATTAGAGAACGTTTCTAAAGAACTAATATTAATAAAGGTTACTAGTAACTACTTATTAAGTAATTCTCTTATATAGATATACTTAAAGTCTATTATAGAGGATTAATATTACTATTCTAACTAGGGTTAAGCTATACTATTATAGAAGGTTTCTATTAAATAAACATTCTCTTAACTCTTAATAAGCTCTATCTCTTTATTACTATAGCTTTTGTCTTAATAAAGTTATTAATTTTTTTCTTATATAGCTATTTAAATTCCTTTTAAAGGAAACGAGTTTTCCTAGTATCTCCTAATCTTAACTCCTAGAATAAGTTTTAGATCTTATATTAATTTTCTACTCTATCTTTTCTAGTAATATTATATCTTTATATATATACTAGAATTTCGTACTAAAGGTTTAGTAAGATAGAATAGTAAGACAACTATAAAATTACTACTTATAATATACTATATACTTCTAATAACTCTTTATAAAGTTAATAGATTTTATACTAATAAGCCTTAAAATCCTTTCTATACTTATTAACTATTCTATTAATTACCTTTTTAATCTATTACTTAATATACTTATAGAAACTATTATCTATTAATATTATTACTTAGTTATAATATCGATTTCTTAGTCTAACTTAGTTTTAATTTATATATATTCTTTTTAGAGAGTAGTATAAAGTATATAGACTTTAGTTAAAGTATATAAACTAAAAAGAGGTTATAATATTTAATAAAGAAACGTCTATAGTAAATTTATAAATACTTAAATATAGAATATCTAAGATAAGTATAAGAGCCTTAAACGTAGAATAAATGCTTTTTATTAGTATATTAAAAGTATATATAATTAGAAGTAAATTAGACTTTCTAACTAAGGTTTTTAGATAATACTTGAATAAGTTTCTTTATAAACATAGAGAGTAACTAGTTTCATAGGTCGTTCTAAATACAAGTTCCTATAAGGTAGTATATTAATATAAAGAACAGGGTTTAAAGGCTTAAGACGTATAAAGTAGAAAAGGTACTATAAGACGAAGACTAAGTATTATAGGATAGGAAGAGTATATATAAGATATTAAAGTATATAGGCGTCTAAAGAATATAAAGTACTATATATAGTTATTAGGTAAAGAACGTTAATAAAAAGGAGTTTTAATTATACTACTAGGAAGGTAGATAGTTAAATAGAGTTTACTCTAGGTATTATTACTAGGGTATACTATACGTAGTTTACTAGGATAGGAAAAACTTTAGCCTTTATACCTTATATAAAAAGGGAAGTTCTATACTATATATAACTTAGAAAAAGATAAGAAAAATATAGACTATATCTAAGTAGACTTAATAACCTTTCTACTAGTTCTTAAGTATTAAATATATTATTATTATATAATATTCTAAGAGTTATATAAAAAGAGCTAGATTTAGAATCTAACGTTTTTTTCTATCCTAGCTAGTAGTTTACTAATATATATAGTAATATATTACTAGTCTATCTTATTCTAGATATAGAC
The DNA here is from genome assembly GCA_001414345.1 of Hymenoscyphus infarciens. Lineage (NCBI taxonomy): Eukaryota > Fungi > Ascomycota > Leotiomycetes > Helotiales > Helotiaceae > Hymenoscyphus > Hymenoscyphus infarciens. The sequence goes on along the minus strand of LLCB01000686.1, from coordinate 5,764 downwards.
TCCTTAAATTAAAGTATAAGCCGAGTTTAAGATTATATTACTCTAAATTTAATAGTTGTCTAATCTCCTCTCTCTTTACTAATACCTAATTTAATAAAGAGCTTAGAGTAACCTTAAACTAAAGATAAGAAAGGTTAAGATAAAGAATTACTATTTAAATTATAGTTACTATTTAGTATTATAGTACTATAATATAGAAGGACCTTAGAGTAAAAATAATAAACTCCTTTATACTCTCTATACTTAGAAACTCCTTTATACTTAGAAACTACTCTCTTTCTTATAAATATATAAAGTCTTCTATAAAGATTATAAGACTAGTATTAATAAGTCTTTAAAGAGCCTAACTATAAAAACCAGAGAAAAAAAAACATAATAGAAGTAAATAAAAAATAACTATCTTCCTTATCTTCTTACCTCTCTACCTTTATAAGAACGCTTTATTATATATAGAATAATCACTTCTTAGTCTATAGATTTTATATTATATAAGACTAAACCTTATCTATTTTAACGTAATTTCTTAAGCTAATAGATTATAGAACGCCGACGCTTATAAGCTAATACTAATCTAGTAAGGTAGGCTTACTTTCTTATAACTACCTTTATAAGCCTAGTAATTCTAACTAAAGTATACTTAATAAAAGAAGTAAGAAGGTTACTTTTATCCTCTTAGAACAGATTTATACTATATATAGTAGTCTATTCTTTATATAATAAATCTAACTAGAGGCCCTTATATTTATAGTTTAATATAATATTAACATGTTTTTCTATAAAGTAAGTAAAACTAACTTACTTATTAAGAAATTTAACACATTTTAACACAAATCTTATACTAAAATATAAAAGAGAAAAGAGGTTTACTAGATTAATATTTCTAGACTCTAGATTAATATTAACTATACTATTAAATAGTATAAGAGAGTATTAGATTATATTAAGAGAATTACTAAGAGGTAAACTATCCTTAGATCTAAAATTTAGTTTAAAATCTATATTAAATTAAGGTTAAGGTATTTATTTCTAAGTAGTTATAACTAAGCTTCTATAATATAAAGAGAAGATATTATATCTTATAGATAGTTAAGGTAATAGAAAGTAAAGAGAAACTAGTGTTAAAGGAATATAGGTTATAGTAAGAGGAGTTTTTAGTAATTTAGCTACTATATAACAAGGGTTTCTAAGCTTATTAAGATAGTTAGAAGTTTAAGACTAGATATCGACTTTAATATCTAATATATAAGTAAAGGTTTTAAGAGGAGTAAATATACTAGAAAGGTATTTAGTAGTAGTAGATATATAAGGAGGGTGTTTAACTTTAGTAGGAGTAGTAAGGGCGTAAGACTAGGTACTGAAGATATTTATAGTATATAACTTCTATATTATATATTAGTTAAAGTCCTAAATTATAAAATAAATACTTAGATACCTCTTTCTTAATAAACTTCTTCTACTTCTAAAGAGAAATAGTAATATTATTTACTTAAAGTGCTTATTTCTACTATCTATTATAATATAATAAGTCGTTTCTATAATATATACGAAATTCTATAACTAAATATAGTAACTTATATAAATTAATACTCTAACTAATAGTAAGTATAATGTTATAATATTAGGAAGCTACTTATAGAAGGAGTAAAAGTAGCTTACTATATTAATCTTAAGAAGTAGTTATAAAGGTGTTATAAAGATAAGAGATATAAGAAGTATAACTAGGTAGACTTAAGGTATTAAAGGAATTAATAAGTATAAAATATATAAATAATAAATATAATTATAGATCCTAATATCCTTAGTATATAGATTAATCCTTTATAAATAGATAAAGTTATAGATATAGTAATACTCTAGTATTAGGCTAGGATCTTAGGTATTACCCTTTTATTTCTTAGGTAAAGGTAAACGTTATATTATATAACCGCGAGGTTAATATAAAGGACGCTATTACCTTATAACCCCTACTTTAATAATAGAAAGTAATAACTTTATTCTTCTACTACTCTCTTATAAAGGTTATTAATTAAATTCCTTTTTTAATACCTCTTTATAAAGCCTTTAATCTATATAAAGGTATAAAAATATACTATAGAAGCGTGTTATTAGGTAGGTTCTATACTACTACTACTATATTAGATCTCGCTATCTTACTTACTTACTTAACTTATACTAATATAGAATTAGTATAATATACTATAAACTTCTATGCTTAACGTCTTATACTAGTATAAAGTTTATTAATAAGACTCTTTAGAAAACCCTCTTAATCTCTACTATTAAATTAAGTTATTAAATATACTTACCTCTACTAATTTTAATAAGTCTAGTTATATTTAATTATAAAAGTGTAAAAAGAAGAGTAAAGAGAAGAAACTTAAGAACTCTCTCTTTACTAAGAAAGATAATAAGAGCTAGTTATTCTTTACTATTCTAATCTACGATTTATACCTTACTTTAAACTAGTATAAAAAAATCTCTAAATAGACCTCCTCTAATAAAGACTTTTAGATTAGAGTCTCTTATATATAGTTAATAAAGGAGTAGGTAAGAAAACTTAAAGAAAAGGACCTATTCTTATCTAAACTCCTCTCTCTTAATCTATCTAAAGATAAGGATAAGAGTAAATATAATAGTAGAGCTAAAGAGGTTAAAGGTAAAGAGGAAAGTAAGAAGTAATATAAATAGAGGAGGCTTAATATTATTTATCTACTTTAATATAAACTTACTATATATAACAAAAATACTCTTAAATTTACGTTTACTACTATATAGCTCTTTAAAGATAATATTAATATATCTAAAATAGAAAAAGAATATATAAGGCTACTTAAGGTTAACCTAGATAATTTATATATTAAAATATTTTAAGAGATATTAGAAATAATAAAGGTTACTTTAATACTTTAGTATAAGTTAGTATACTATATAGCTAAATATAAACTTATTATCTAAATTAATAATAATATTAAAACTCTAAAAAAGAGTAGTAATATTATTAAAAAGGAGAATAAAGTTAAGTAGTATTTAAAAATAAAGGCCTAGGTTAACTAAGATATAGAGCTTAAAGATAAGTACTTACTAGTAGAAAGAGCGTTTAACGAAGTAAAGGTTAGAATTATTAGTTATAGCCTTAAATAGCTTACTTAAAAAAAATCTAAACTTATATAATTATTATTAGGTTAAGATAAGTTATTCTAGTAAGAGTATTATACTTTAAATTAATAAGTAATTATAATAGTCTTCTTAAACCCCTCTAAGACTACTCTTTAAGTTATAATCTCTTTAAAAAAGGCGACGAAAAATGCTTCTAACTTAGAGAGAAGTGCTTCTAATACTCCTAGTATTATTTAAACTTATACTACCTATATAAGACTAAAATAACTTATATAAAAATCTCTATTACTATAGATTAACTTAAAATTAGCTTCTCTAACTTCTTATAATAGCCTTTATATAGCTTAGATAGGCTTAAAATCACTTATATATAAGTAGATAATATCTCTACCTCTTATTAAATATTTATATAAGTAAATAGAAGTAGATAAAGACATCTTATATTATTCTTAAATAGTAACTTTAAAGAATAGTAAAGTAACTAATTTATAAGATAAGTAAGACTAGTTAGATTTTATTACTCTTTTAGATAACTATAAGTAGATAATTAATATACTTCTTTAAGAATAAGATATAAATACTACTATTAATAAAAATAATAAAGACGACTTCCATTTCTAACATCTTCCTAATTCAACTACTAATATAGTCTTTAAAGAAGAAGCTAGCTCTAACTATACTAAAAAAGCTACTAGTAACTAAGATACTACTAAAAAAGTCGTTAAAAAGAGTATTTATAAATATACTAAAGAAGCTATTACTAGCTAAGATACCTTCTCTAAATATATATAAGAACCTGTTACTAGTAATTAGGATATTACTAAATATACTAGAGTTACTACCACCTCTAAAGTCGGTTTTAATATAAACTCTATAGATATTAGCGATTTTATATATACTAATTTTAATACTTAACTTAAAGATAATAATAATACTAATTTAAAACCTATAAACGTTAAAAGAAAGGAAGACAATAAAGAGGTTATATAAGATAGTAGTAAGTTATTCCTAACTACTTTTTTATAACTTATAATAATAGTTATAAAGATATACTAAGCTATTTTAAAACTATTACTTATAAGAGAGGTAATCTTAACTATATTAACTATAGAATTAAGAATATACTTTAAGAATTAATAATATAGACTTAATATAAGCTAGCTATTAAAGCTAAATATAAGAGATAATAAATAATTAAAAAAAGATAAGGTTTTCTCTTTTATAATTAAGTTCCTAGTTTAATTATATCTACCTAGTCTTAACTCTTAAAGCTATATACCTTAGTCTTAGTTACTTAGGCTAGGGAAGAGTTTTACTTAGCTAGAAGAGACTTTTATATATATAGGCTAGAGCTATATATAGGTTTAGGCTATATATAGGTTTAGAAGGAGTATATAAAAATAGGATTTAATATTATAAATTTAAGAATTTTAGATTACTTATAGCTCTTAATACCTTTTTTTTACTAAGTTTATTAATTATAGATTAATACTAAAATAAAAAGTACTCTCCTAGGCTCTAAGAGCGTTCTTAACTTTTAAATATCTTAAAAGTATTATTAAACTATAAAAAGCATTCCTTTATAGACCTTAAAAGTCCTAAGATATCTATCTAAAAGTACTAAATAGTTCCTTTATAGATATTAAAAACTTAAATATATCTAAAGTATAAAGAGTATTAAGACTTTAAGATATTTATCTTATAGTACTTCTTTTAATATTAGATATAAATTTTATATATACGTTCTTTATACTTACTATATAATTTCTAATATTCTCCTTATTAAAATTATCTTCTTTAGATATATCTAATTCAGAATTATATAATTTAACTTAAATCTCTAGAAATAGAGAATATACTACTAGATTATTATAAACTAGATTTTATATATATATAAGAAGATCTATTCTATTTATTAGCTATAAATTTAAAAGGTATTATAATTTCCTATATAAATTTTAGTAAAAGGTTCTTTATAGTTTATAAAAGACTTAGTAGTTAAAACCCTCTTAATTATATAAAGATGCTATTAATACTACTTTTAAAGTATTAGAAACTTCTCTTAATAAGCTAATAACGTCTAAAGAGTAATTCTTATCTACTATACTATATATATCTATTTAAGGTATAAAAACTTAAGCTCTTCTTAGGCTCTTTTAAATTACTAGATACTATTAATTACTTATAAAATTTTAATATTATTAGAAAAACTTAATAGAGCTCTTAAAGCTATATCTACTAAAGATTATAATTACTAGCTTATTATAATCTATTCTAGGTTATTATTCTTATTTCTAAGGTATATCTAAGTAAAGAGAGAAATCTTATATAACTATATCGTCTACCTTAGTTAGATTCCTTTTTAAGAGACTTTAGATTAAACGTTTATAGAGAAATAAGCTATCTAGAGTTAGTTTTAAAAGTATATCTAAAGAGGATCTACTCTAGTACTATAAGTACTACTAATTAGAATCTATTCTAGTAAAGTTATACTTTTTAAATCTTATTCTAGTATTATAGGTTCTACTAATTAGATTCTATTCTAATAAAGTTATACTTCTTAAACCTTCTTCTAGTATTATATATTCTACTAATTAGAATCTATTCTAGTAAAGTTATACTTTTTAAATCCTATTCTAGTATTATA
>LLCB01000685.1:0-12813 GCA_001414345.1 Hymenoscyphus infarciens | reverse complement strand
GGATTGGGGGGGAAGGGGGGTTTAAGGTGTATGTGAGCACTCACGATGGATAGGTACTTGTGCTTTGAATTCCAATTCTTCTGGCTCACTGATACTCAACAAAGTCGGTGAATGAAATAAACCTCGTGTTTGCAGAACGCTATTGAGAATTTTTGTTGCACCGCGCAATTTCTCAATTATCTTGACTCGGTGGGATGTTCGGAGAATAAAAGTTGTAACTTTAGATGATGTTGAGATGTTGGTGTGTTGATGTTAAGTGACGGGTGGATTGACAGCTTTTTTGTTGCACTTCGCACTTTTGGACTTGTCCTACATCTATCCTCTGGATAAGGAGGTAAGATCTTACTTAGTAGATTTATAGCGTATGACAAGTAAGACGTGAGTTAATGGTACTTGAAAACTGCCACTATAGAGAAAGTTATGTTGCTTATTGCTACTTGATCCTGGATCAAGTTGTACGTACGGTTTGTGAAGCTAGTTTCTCAATTGTTCTAACTTGAGATGCTTTTAAGATGATTCTGTATATAATTAAAGTAGCTTAGGGTCAAGAAACTACTACATGGTTTTGTTGCACGTCGCGCAATGTTTGATCCGAGCTCAAGTAACACTTTAAAGAGAACAGGAAGTCGTACGCGAGTAACAGGAATTGAAAAATTGTTTTACTATAATTCTTAAATAATGACAGTTCTGTAGACTATGAGTTTTCCAGATAATATTAAGAAGAAGCTCAAGAGATGTTAATTAAGCGAAGATTTTATCTAGTTCAAAGACAGAGTACTATAACAATTGAATGTGGAGCAAATTGTAGATTACTAGAGTAAATACTTCTATATTTAACTCTTTTTATAAGGTTTTACTACACAGTCTCTCGGTGGACAGAAGTGATTTAGCCTCTTCAAGAGAGCTCGTAACGCAAACGCGATTACAACTTTCTATAGCCGAGCTAAAACTTAAATAGCCTCTGCTGAGATTTTTCTTTTGTTTCTGCTATTTTTCTACCTGTAGTTATACCAGGCAGCAGATTTTAGTGGGGTCGCTAATTACTACTAAGAAGTCCCTATTCCCTACCAAAAATGCCCAATAGTTCCTTGGTACTTCTGATATTACCTCTAAGTGAAGCTCTGTATTACACGGGCGACCGGCTTGCATAAAACAATCTCGCTGTTTTCGAATCCTGATTTTCTCCCTCACACCTCTCTTACCCTAAAGATTAGAGGCTTGCTAATGTATTTCTGGACCGCACTATACTAAAACAACATCTTTACGTCTAATTAAAAACTTGGAACAAATATCAAGTATCTGAGAAGATCCGAGACGATGATTCAAATCGTGCTAGGAAGCTAGAATGTGAACTTTTTGATATAGCTTCTAATCTCTTATAGTGCGGAAATGTATAGTAATGAATATGTGCCTTGCTCATTCAACCGTTCGGCACACACTGGATAAGGCACCCACCTTCTCTCGTCAACTTCCCTATACCTAACATTCCCCTATCCCCAAAAAAGGAAATAGAGGGGTAAATTATATATGAACGGCTGGTTGATTCTACTAGCCACCGGCTTACTCATAGCTTACTGGAAGCTTACTGGAAGTTAACTCGTAGATTACTGGTGGCTTACTCACAGATTACTGGTGGCGTACTCACAATGAGTTACTCTCCCCCCCTAAGCAAAACGTAAAGTGGGTCATTTTGCAGGGGGAGTTCCAGGGGGTGCTCAGGGGGTGTTTTGCCACAGAAAGTGCTGGAAATCGCACTTCTTGCCAATCAGGGTTTGCTTATTAAGCCATTTTTAACCTTAAAGTAAACATTGTTATTCCCCTCAAAAATAGAGTCTTTCTTATTGGTTGTAACCCCCTGCTGTACGGCCTCCGCTATGGCGTCCCCACCCCCATGCAAAATGACCCACTTTACGTTTTGTTTAGGGGGGGGAGAGTAACCAAAAGAAGGGTGAAGACATCAAAGCTCCCAACCTCCTGAAATAATTTACCCGATGATCGGAGACAGACAAACACCCAATGAATGCGAGTACGAATATATATTCTCTAAAAAATCCAGAGGGAAGTTTGAAATGATAATTAATAGCATTATACAGTTTTGTCTGTCTATTTTAATTGAGTAGTTGTAGTTTACTCTCTAGTCGGAGCTTTTTGGGTCGCTGTAGAAGCTCTCCTTTTATACTCTGTACACCACAGGTATTTTTGAAGCGATCGGACGATCGGAAAAATATCTTAAAAATATAGACATATTTAAAATAGACCCGTTAATAGCTGTACTGGGTCATTGATATTCTGATAGTAACGTAGTTGTTTACGAAAATATTACGATTTAGGAATTTTCCGTTCCTAGATAGACTGCAATGCTCTGCAGGATACCCTAAAACCGATTGGTGCGAGTGCTGTAATCCAGTGGACTCGCCCTATAATTCAGGGCTCAAACGCCTTCATACCTTTGGGCCTCCCCGTGTCAACGCCTCCCCGGCTCTACAGGGACGGAAAAGGTGTTGCTATTTGTTCCCTCAAAAACTAGTGTTAACTTCAAAATAAAACCACAACACGGTAATTCAAACAGTTACAACTTAATATATGATTAATTAGTAGTTAAGCAGGTATTTATTATAAAGGTTTTAAGTATTTTTCTAAGCTCTTCTAGACATACTGTGGCAATAATAGTAAGGTTCTGCGCAGGTGCAAATTCCGACATTTTTTCCGCCCCTGTAGAGCCCGGCCACTTACAAGCCTAACAGCGAAGCGAGTTAGAAAGAAGCTTTCAGAGCATTTCATCCGCCGTACACTTTGCAGTTCTTTTTGGTATTTGAGAGGTACTTGCTTATTTAAACTACCGTATGGTTTTTTTTTTTGAGTCTTTTTCGGGTTGGCCCTTGATTCTTGAGATGTCTTATTCTTCCCAGTAGGGGACATTCTAAAGGATCTGAGTTGGTTTAGACGAAAGTAGTTTACTTACTATCCTAAAGTGGGGAAGTTATTGTGGATATTGAAGTTTTCTATGGCGATTCTGGTACCTCTATTCATTTACTATATTGTCAGAAATACATTATCAAAGTATTCCACCAACTCTTTCACAGAATCTATTCCCAGATTTGTGGCTGTTCCAATCCACCCATCCGGTCTAAGCACAAACACTCCTCCCTCCTTTACATCAACTCCATATCTGGAATGCGCAGTTTGTTTCTCATCATAGAACACTTTCCCAAGCGGCATCGTTCCTAGAAGCTCAAAGGCAGATGGTCCGCTTTTTGCGGGTATCGTAAGCCATGAGATTGGCCATTTACTTCTTGAAAATAACTTCGATGCTTTGGTTGCTTTGGAAAAGAGTTGGAAGAATTTTGCTGTATGTTCTGGTTCTCCGGCAAAGACTACAACGTGGAATCTTGCCCTGTTGGGGGTCTCCTTGTGTAGTCTTGTGATGTCGAATGTTCCGGGTTTTTGTAATTGGGAATCTGGACCTCGCTGACCTGGACCGACTTTGGAGGATTTCCAGGTTCCAGTTTTGTTGAGATGATTTGACTCAAGTGCAATACTGAGTCCTGACGTGAATGCCGATGCTTCCGCCATTACTGTACCAAGGAGCTCGTTTGGATCCATTTTCGGATCTCCTTTCCAGTTCAGGGGAAGTTGCATCGTCATTAACCTTGAAATGTCTTTATCGTAATTGATGAGTTTTTGGACATTCGGTAATCGTTCGCTTTGGTATGTTTCGAGAAGTGAGTGTGGTGCCAAACCATTCATAACCATATTCAATTTCCAAGCCAAATTTACCGCGTCATGTATTCCAGTGTTCATCCCTTGAGCAGCACCACTGCTATGAGTATGACAAGCATCACCTGCCAAAAAGACACATCCGCCAAGGAAGAACCGTTTAGCAACTCTCTGACCAACAGAATAGACCGTGAACCAATCTACCTTGTTGAATTTCAGCTGGAACGGTTTTACCGATTCGATAGCTTCAGCAATAGCAGCCTCCTCATGAAAAATCTCGTACTTCTCCTGTCTCTCCTTCGTAAATGCAAATCCAATCCTCGTAGCTCCGTGATCAAGTGCTGCCCATAGAACATTTCCATGCGTCGGACTCTCAATAGCACCATATCCTCGACTCTTAGGCATATCCGTTTCCACCATCCCATCAATTCTCACCCACCGATCTTCAGTCGTCTCTCCCTCAAATGGAATCTTCAACTCCCTCCGAACGAAAGAGCGGCCCCCATCAGCACCAATTAAATACCGACAAATAATAACCTCCTCCTTCCCCGTCTTGCAATTCTTAACCACCGTCTGAACCCTATACCCACCCAATTCTACAGTCTCATCAACAACAACCTTCACAACCTCTTTCTCCGTCTCCAATTTCCCCCCAATCTCCCTTAACCTAGATCTCAGAATTTCCTCTTGATACATTTGCCTCAAGATCAGTGCAAAATCCCACTGCGTCCATGAATCCTCGTCCTTCCCCATATTTTCCATAAATGACCAACCGCGGCCTTTTACTTCTTTCCCTGTCGAGTCGTAGGAAGCGGTTGTTCGACAGGCGAAGGAAGATTGTGCTAGGTCGTCGGCCAGGGAGAGTTGATCGAGCATTTCTGTTGTGCGGGGGTAAAGGGTTATCGCGCGACCGTAGGTATCTTGGGCTGATTTGGGGTGTTTTTCTAGAATGAGAATTGAGGGGTGGGAGTTGATATTGGGGAAGGATTGGAGTTGGAGAGCGGTTACGAGGCCTAGGGGGTCATCAGTTTGGGCCTTTTTGAATGAGAGGTGGGGGATTGGGAAGAGGGAGGAAGAGGGAGGGGTTTTATACCGACGGGACCTCCACCTACTATTAGGACATCTACATGTCTTACTGGGAGCTTTACACTTCCCATTTTGAAGCCTTAATCTTCCAACTCCAAGAATCCTAAAAGAAATAAAGTTATGTAAAACCCCGAATCGTGAGAAATTCGGGTACAAAGTACGAGGAGGATCCTTGGGAAGTATAAGTATGAAAAAGAATCCCGGGACAAGGATACCTCAGCGGCACAGGAAATCTTGGCGAAATGTCGTGAAACCGAAGACTTATGTAAATGACAAGTTTCAGATGTGTTTCATAAACTTTAGACAAGGTGATGGGCTGAACTGGGCTGATGTTAAGAACGTGGAAGTCGTACGATAAGCACTGGCGGGAGCGGGGAGATAAGCGAAAGTGGGGTGATATTGTTTTGTCCAAATTGTCGGGACGGGTAGCCGTTAAGCGAATGGATAGAAGATGGGTGGGGTTTATGATGGCTAGAATATGATGTGGGATGGGGGATAGAGGATGGGAGTGGGAGAGCGGAATACATATCTAGATAAACCCCTGAGGATGTACCCAACGCCAATTTCAGAACAATCAAGTGGATGAAAGGCCGACTAGCCTGGAGTTCTCAGTACCCACGAATACTTTTAATTGCCAACGAAGTGGGAATCAAACAAGATAAGAAGGTAACAAAGAATTGATTTACAATCTAACACCCTTCTCAAAAGTCTTCTACGTTCCACTCAGCCTTCAAACTCCCCTTTAAAGTACTTACATCCCTCTTCAAAAACTCTCCCTGTCCTTTTCCTCCAACTAAGCCACCCCCATCTCTATCCCACATTACTTCGCCCCTTAATATCGTAAACCTAGGCCATTGTTTGATCGATCTTCCCTCATAAGGAGTGTAGTCCACGTTATGATGTAGCATTTCGTTTTTCAACTCAAATTCTTCCATCTCCCCCTCGGGATACCAAATCGTTATATCCGCATCGCTTTGCTCTGGAATCAAAGCCCCCTTTCTCGGGTAAAGACCATACAGTTTCGCAGCATTCGTAGAAGTTACCTCTACAAATTTCTGCAATGGTAGACGATTTGCCGAGAGAGCAAGGGGGAGACGAGTCTCCACACCAGGACAGCCATTGGGAATATATTTAAAATGACCATTTGGAAACTCGTCATTGATGACGGATTTCTTTCCGATATCTGTATCGTCGAAGAGGAAAGGACAGTGATCTGAGCTAAGAACTGTAAAAGTTCCATTTTCAAGTCCCTTCCAAATTCCCTCATGGTCAGCTAAGGACCGTGGTGGTGGCGAGCAAACACATTTCGCGCCTTCGAAACCGGGTTTATCAAGGTCTTCTCTTGTCAGAAATAGATATTGAGGACAGGTTTCGGCATAAATCGGCAACCCATTCTTCTGAGCTGTAGAAATGTGCGCAGCTGCATTTGGCGACGAAACATGCACAATAAGAATCGGAACATCGATAAAAGAACTGAGAGATATAGCTCGATAAGTAGCTTCAATCTCAGCAACAGGTGGATGACTCGTGACGTGATATTTTGGATCGTACAGCTTTTTCTTTTCTAGTTTTTTAATTGTCCAGTCGATGATACTTCCATTCTCGGCATGGATCATTGTGACAATTTGGTTCTTTCTTGCTTCGTATAGGACATCGAGAATTTCTGAATCGTGGAGTTTGAGAGCTTCGTATGTCATGTAGATTTTTAATGAGGAGATTCCGGCGGCTCTGAGTGCCGGGAATTCTGAGATTGCTTGAGGACCAGCGTTGGAACATATTAGATGGAAGGAATAGTCCGTGTAACACTGGTCTCGAGCGAGATCGTGGGTATGAGCGAGGGCTGCGAGAAGTGATGGCTGGGATTTTGGTTGAGGCGCGAACGTTATGAGTGTTGTTGTGCCTCCGCAGATTGCTGAGCGGGAACCTAAGGAGTGTTAGTCCAACTCTATAACATTAAAAGTGAGGCTCACCTACCAGTTTCATAATCATCTGCGCTCTTTCCCTTCCCAAATAAAGAAGGCTCCGCTCTGTAATATATTAGAAGTGAGTTTCGTTTATGTTGGAAACACTTCATGACTTACAAATGAACATGTGCATCAACTCCCCCCGGCTATTCACATAATCAGCATATTTTCCCATTAAAACCAAAATGCCAAACTAACCATCACCATTCCACCTTTGGCGTCAATTGTCTTCTTCGCTTCAACGGCCCCCAAAGTTCCTCTAGGAACGACTTTTGCGACTTTCCCACCTTTTACAGCAATATCGAATTCTTCCGTTGAATGGTCCGTAACAACAAGCCCATTTAAAACTAGCAAATCGTATGTAGCCATTTTCAATCTTTGATAATGAAGCTTCGGAAGTGACTTGTCAATACAATGGAAAGGACCCCAGTTCTGATAGCTGAAGCTTGTGATATATGGATGTATGAGTTCCCCACCTTTGTCGGCTTCGCGGGCTTATCAGCTGGAATTGGCTATCTTTCTTTGGCGGCTAGATTTGATTGGTCAACCCCACCTTTAGCCATAAGCGAGCCCCTGGTGGATTGGAGTTGAATTCTTCTTTGATATATCAGAACTAAGTTGAGGAAGAGCACAAGTAAAAGTTACTCTCCGACCCCCTCCTACTAACTTTCTACCTAGGAGGTAGTAACTATCCTGAACTCTTAGAATATTTTAGATTGTCAACCAAAATCTTTGTGGCAATTTTCTTCAATTGTTGGCGACTTATCTAGACTAATAAAGTCCCAGTAAAGAGAGATATTACTATTGGTTTTATTGTCGAGAGAACAGCCCTGCTATATAATCGTTCGTTCCACTATCTAATACTACGACCTACTTTATTGAGCCATTACACAGAGGTGCTTACTTAAAGAATTGAGGGCGTAATCAAAGCTATAATAAACGGTTGTTTAGTACGGTAGCAGGGGGGACGGAAAATAATGTCCCTACCTCTTACATCTCATTCACTCCTCACACTCCCCGGGGATTCTTTTTCCGTATTGAAATTGCTTCCACGATTTTTATAGAAAGACTAGAAAACTTGACTCCTTTCGAGAAGTTGTCTAGATTATTGACTACCCCATGTGAAATTCGATTTGTTTGGAGGAACGCCAACTGATGGTAACAGGCTCTCAATTTCAAGAAGAGACGTTTGTATAAATTCATTCAAACTTTCTATCAGGATAATTGCTTAGAAGTGTCTTAATTCGCAATTACAACATTTGGTTCTAAAGCTGATGATCGCCTTATAAAGTATTTAGCGATGCCACACTTATCTCCTTACTTATGATGTTTTTTTTCTCTTTCCACTTTCTTCTAAATCCTAATCTCAAAAAGGCTAACTTGGAAGTCGCTGGTTCCAAGTAGATAATCAAAAAACTCTTTATGCATTCTGATGGTGCTTGCTTCTCAAACTCGTGTAACGCCTCGAAGTGTCGACATCGTACCCCCGAAACCCTTTTCGCTTACTCCGAAGCGAGCGAATTGCCAACCTTCGAATCCCAACGAAGTCATAACAACTTACTTATTTGCTTCTTGGGAAGAAAACGACCCATTACTCAACTTTGAATCATTTTTTAGCACGTTTTCGCTAGCTGCTTTCCCAACTCATAACATGCTGTCTTTGTTGGACTTTCTGAACATCCAGGCAGATCATGAATCATTCTGCGTCTTTTTCTTTTGCAAACATTTCTTGAACAAAATTCATTTTGTAAGTTTTCTCGTTTGTTTTCAGAGTCAAAATTGCACTCGCGATCCTCACAAACCACTGGGTACCACCAACTTCCAGCACCATCCCCTTTTCTTTGGCGTGTACTTTGTGTTTGACCCCTTATGAGGCCTCTAGATCTAAATAAAACAGCCATTTCATTCACAATTCAGTGTCAACGTGCCACAACCCTGCCCTGAAGTATCTCGTAGCTGAGCCACGAATTTTCTTTTCGTCTGAAAAAACTTTATTTCGTCTCATCATCAATCAACCCAGTTTATACCATGCGCCACAATGAATCACTCACTCAGTCACAGTCCATTCACAGATCCCATTCAAGGAAACTTCTACCCTATATAATGGGCTCTTCTGGGAAGTGTCCGGAGTCCTCATCGATCGTTCATCACGCAGATAAGTACCTGCATTCCTGCTCATTTCTTGTCGGAACGTCGATGTACGGAAGAACTACGAGAAAAAAAACATCGTCGTCAAGCGCTTGAACACCTTTCAAACCCATCGAGAACTCCGATAACTACAAGACCTTCCAGCACGAGCACTAGCACGGCTCGGGTGACAGTGACAAGTGGACTATTTCCAAGTCTTCCAAACCGCACCAGAACCATGGCCAGTACGCAAAGCGCCCCGCCAGCCAGTGGGAGTGGCAGTGGGAACGGAAAGAAAGACAAGGGCCAGGCCAAGGACAACGGAGGTGACAAAAAGCCCCCTAAGAAAACTCTTGAATTGCCAAAAAATGTAAGCGATATTTACCGAGACATTTTGCTAGGACCCCTTTCCACACGCGAGCGGAAGATTTCACCTGTAGATATATTGTTATTCAAGGAACTAATCTAGGCTACTCCAAAGGACCCCTTCTCAGCCCGTGCTAACTCCCATAATTGTTCCAGAAACCAGGAAAATTTACGACCGGAGATCTGGCTCATTACACTGACGTTCAAACCCCTTCTGATCCGGAGACAATAGTCACAATAATCAGCGTGGAGAGTGAGCTGCGCCCAGGAAGCACTGCGGGGGGATATGGCTACATCATAAAGTGCGAGGAAAGACCTCACCTATATAAATTATGGGTTGATGAGTCTGAGTTGGAAGGATTGTTGGAAAAACAGGAGAGGCTCAGGAGGGAAAGGGATTTTAGAGAGAGAAAGAAGTGACCGGGAAAGGAAGAAAAGAGGGAATTTTCTACGCCCCCTTTTCCGGGTACCCCTCTTGTACGGTAGCTTGCAATGGATTTTCTTGATCAGTACCAAATTTAGAACGAAATTGGGTTCAATCAATTTCCAAACGAGTCTGACGGAAAGACACCTAAATTATCGTATTGTTCTAATCCCGAGAGACAAAGGAAAAGAGTGAATTTAGATCCGACTAATTTGCTCGTTTAGCATAGTCCCGTGACAATTGGGTGTTTGCTATAGTCTTGTAACCGGTCTACTAGAGACGCACCGGAAGAAATCAACCAAGGAATTTGCTTCAAACCCGGATCGCGAGGACAGTTTGTAGTACCAACGGATGTTAGCATATGCGTGCCTCGAGCTTGTGAAACTTCTGCTGCCTTGCCTCGATCGCGAAACAGATCTCTTTCATTATTCATTTTACCTCAAACTAATTTCTTCTCAGCATTTCGAGCTAGTGATCATGCCGACCTCGACTGAGAACTCGAACGAGAAGACAGTGCTCGAGACAGAGGAGGTCATAGCTACACCGACTCCTCGACAGCCTCAAGATACCAATGACGCAGAAAAGTGTCCGCCAAACGATTGTGAAAAGGGAAACGGTGTGTTAGGCTCTCTTGACACTGAGTCCAAATGCCCGCATATTGACTGCTGATGAAACAAAAAGTGGATACCACGCCTCGAGAGGTTCAACCACGATGGGTACAGTGGCTGAAATGGAAACTCAGCATGGAGAGATGGATATCTACTAGTCCCAAACCACCCACGACTCTGGTGAAGCCCTGTAAGCATCAAGACCTTATAAAATGAAATTTGGGGTTTGACTCCAGAACAGTGCAAATGTATCCCGATGGATACCCATTCCTAGCAGCTCTACACAACTTCGAGGAGAACTTCATGGTCTACCGGAAATTTGGATACCTTCAAGCGCAAATTTTGCTATACAAGCAAAACGAACTGAGAACACTCGAAGTTGAGCTTGAACGGTTGGACAGAAGAGGGCAAAGGGCGCACCCTAGATATCTCTACTCGCTTGCTGGATTGACTCCTGAGGGCGAACGCCGCAAGGAGAAAATATACGAGATTGAAGAAAAATTCAAGGAATATGGTGAGCAAGCAAATGCCACCTCATTCGGGGCACAACTAACCTGTGGCGTCTGAAATATACAGCACAGCTTCTAGCAACCGCAAGAGAACTCGCATGCTTCAACCCGCCGCCAACGTATAATTATCTCAACATCAAAAGCTTCTTCGATATAAGCAAAATAGATGCCGAGGAGACATACGTATATTACAAACAAGATCTTGTGAGCCTGAAACCTGGGAGAGAGCACTCATGGCTCGACACTTTCGTGGAGACAACACTACATAAACTCGCAGACCATGATTGGAAAGTAATTTATGTAGGGAGACCATAACAATGTACTGGTACTTGGTCAGCGCTAACTGAACTTACCAAGCTACCAACTCAGTTTATCTTTTCCTCCCAGGTATAGTTCCATTTCTTATCAAGACTAGAGACAAATGCTAATGGCTATTCAAAAGTATGTCAGGGAAAACGCCAAACCTGCCAGAAAGTACAAAGTAAACCTCTTTAGCAGGACGCGTATTGAATTTGCTGTGACGATCATCATCATGATCGCTATTCTTTCCTTGATGGTCGTTCCGATATACGTTCTGTCGGTCTTGACAGACAAAGGAGACACCTCGAAGATTAGGAGTGTTCTAGTAGTGGTATTGGGTGCTTTTACTGTCGTCTTCTCCATCGTGCTTACTTTGTTCACTCGAGCAAAACGACACGAGATTTTGGCTGCCGCTGCTGCGTAATCACACCCCTCAATTCTTCTCTCGGAACATGCTGACCGTTTGTTGTAGATACTGTGCGGTGCTGGTGGTTTTTGTTGGTAATATAGGACAGAAAGATGGCCATTGATGAGCTTTGTCGATGAGAGATGAACATGACGGGAAAGGTTTCAAGATAATGGCACATGATCACGACTTTTACACGAGAAACATTCTTTAGCGGGGGGACTTGAGTTGTTTCTTTTAGTCGAAATGAATCTTTGTTTGGATTTCTTTGGAAAGGAGTATGGGAAATAGTTGACCAGATTTGAATTTGATACACTTCGAGAGTCACGTGGAATGGGAATCGAGTATGGTGGCTGTTAGCGACCCTCTCGGACATTTTGGAAAAACAACTTTTTACGCCTAAATATATTATAATTCAACGTACTCCACCACCACCTTTTATACTTAACTATACTTTAATACTAATAGAGTTACTTATTAAGGCTATTTAATTATACTAAAATTATATATACTCAATTAGTATAGAAGTTATAGTTATTAAAAAGATAGAATTTAAGATTCTTACTCTTATACTCTAGAACCTACTATTATATACTAGCTATTAGTAACTCTCTTAGACATTTTAGAAAATCAGCTTTTTATACTCTTCTAATACTAAATATTACTATAACTATACTACTATCTTTTAAATTATATATTAAAGCTATTTAAATATACTAAAAGTATATATAGAGAATAAACTATAGTATTATTAGTAGCTAAAAACTAGCCTTTCTCTCTTTTCTAGTAAAACTCTAGAAACTTAAAATTAACTTATTCTAAAAGACTAAGCTTAAAGTATATTCTACTATTATTCTCTCTTTTTATTTTCTTCTTTTCTTTTTTATTAAATTTAATATATTACTTTTAAATATTTTATAAAAGCTAGTTAAACTCTATATTTATAATAATATTCTATTTATACTCTCTATAATAATAGTTAGGCTTCTAAATATTATTATTATCTATATTAGATTAGGTTTAATTTTAAAATCTTTTATTATTATCTAGCTCTTTAGTTATATTATAAAAGAAGCTAATTTATTCTTTTTCTAAGTATTAGGCTTAGTAATAGTATATATTATTCTAGTCTATATACTCTTATATATCTCTTTACTAGTAGTATATAATTTATACTATTATATCTATTATAATATCTAAGCTTACTATCTCTCTCTTTCTTTATCTTAAGTATAAGCGTCTATATAATATTAATTAGTTTCTTCTCTTTTATAAGTATAACTAATTCCTTTATTTAGTAAATATA
>LLCB01000684.1:0-12814 GCA_001414345.1 Hymenoscyphus infarciens | reverse complement strand
AAGAAGAGTTATTATTTTTATATAATAGTACGAAATATATATAACTATAGTAGAGGTATATAGGAGTATATATAGTAGAATAACGTATATAGATACTAGGTACTAATATAGAAGAAAATAATAACTATCCCTCTACTATACTAAATATAAACGTTTATATATAAGAAGGTTAGAAGCTTCTAAGTTCTAATAATAATAATAACCGAGCCTTGCCTAATATAGCTAATACTAAATAATAAGAGCTAAAAAGCTAAATATATAACCTCTAATCCTTTAGAAAGCTAAATATATAACATCTAGACCTTAATCCCTTCTATATATAAATGTTAGATATTAATACCTTTAATACTTTGCTTATATAAGTATTAGTTATTTCGTAATCTTAGCTAAAGGGGTATTAGAGGTATTAGCACTACTTAAGAGTATTAGCAGTTTTACGAATATCGACAATTCCAGATAGTACTGTTATATAATAATCTAGCTATTATATGATAATCTAGGATAGTATACTATTACAATTACTACTTTTTAATTACTTTTTATTATCTTTATCTCTTCTTTTACTCTCTTTACTAAAGTACTTAAATAATTATAATTTAAGATTATTTAAGTACTTTAAGTACTACTTTACTAATTATATACTAATTACCTAATTAGGCTTAGCGTCTTTTACTTTTAGATTAAATTATAGCTATAGTTATAGTATTAAAAGTCTTAATTATCTCTTTTCCTCTCTTATTTATTAAGTACTTATATAATATTATTATTTATACTAAGTATATATATTACTTTTAATAATTTATAATATTTTAAATAATAGCTTTAAAGTTATATTATACTTATATTTAAAATAATACTAAGTAATATAGATTAATAGAAAGTAAGTATTAAGTAATTATAATATATATATATATATTTAATAGATATATATATATTATATTATCTTCTACTTTCTACTCTTACTATAATTTACGTCTTATAATTTAAGTATTATAAATTATAAATACTCTTATTTTAAGCTTTAAGATTACTAATTTAAGTATTTCGCTTTACGTTTAAATAGCTTCTAAAAAAGCTATATTTATCGATTTACGATTTATAATTTATAATTTAGCTCTAAAAAGCTATATACTTATTAATCTAAGCTTTATAGTTTACGATTTATAATTTACGATTTACTATTTACGATTTAGTGAATCCGACTTTTTAATATATTTAGAATACTATACTCACTCTAATATCTAAATATCTATCTTTACTAAGTTTTTATAAGAATATGTTTTAGACTTTTTCTTTTTTTCTTCTTTTAGGTTTTTTTTTAGAATTCTTAGTAAGAGAAAGAAAGTACTTTATTATCTTTTTCTTAAATCTAATTTCTTCTTTTTTTCAGTTTATAGTTCTATTTAGTATACTCTAGAGTAACTATAAATAGTCTATTAAATACTAGTATACTAGAAGTGTGTTTTAAAAGTAGTATTAAGTTTATATACATTTATTACTTTAATTATCTAAAGAATATATTTTCTACTTATTTAGAGTATATATCTTTAAAATAATATTCTATTTTAGAATAACTAGTTTTAGTATTAGTATTAGTATTAGCGTAAGTAATAAATAATAAGAAAGAAATTAAAAGAATATATTTCAATTTATCGTAGTTTTAGTATAATTAGAAAATTATCTTTTTTTTTTCTTCTTTCTAATAGAGATAATTTTTTATAATAATATTAGATTATTTACTAAGTTAAAAACTTTGTTCTAAAAAGTATATAAGCTAAATAATTTAGTATCTTTTGAATTATTAAAGAGATTAATTTATCTAATAATCTAAAATTATTATTACTTCTTTTTAGTAAGTAGTATATATTCTAAACTTATAATAGTCTACTATTCTGAATTACTAATACTTATACGCTAAAAGTATAAAGTACTTCTATATATATAGTTAAAGGTACTAAAGGTATTAATATCTAATATCTATATATAGAAAGGATTAAGATTTAGATATTATATATTTAGCTTTTTAGCTTTTATTATTTAGTATTAGCTATATTAGACAAGTCTTAGTTATTATTATTATTAGATCTTAGTAGTCTCTAATCTCTTATATATAAATACTTCTATTTAGAATAAGAGAAGACTAATTTAGTCTTTTCTTCTATATTAGTATCTAGTATTTATATATATTATTCTATTAAATACACTTCTATATATCTTTTTAATAGTCGTATATATTTCGTACTATTATACTATTCTAGAAAAGTTCTTTAATATTATAGTCTCGTAGCTTTCTAACTTTTAATATACTAAGATTTAAATTTAAGACTTTAGATCTTATATAATTATAGTATTCTAAATATAATAAAAAGATAGATTAACTAAATTATAAATAAGAAATCGCAAATCGTAAATTCTTATTATTTAAAATAGAATAGTATTTAATTTAAATTCTCTCTCTCTTTTCTTCTCTCTCTCTTCTCTTCTCTCTCTTAATATTCTACTTATATATCTATAAAGCTCTCTATATTAAGACTAGATAGTCTTAACTACTAGTTAATTAGAGAATAGAAAGAGATAATAAGTATTATATATAAAGTAGTAAAATTACTCTCTTAATATTAGCTTCTTACTATTACTTTCTTACTATTATATTCTTACTATCTATTACCTAGCTATTATATTCTACTCTTTTTATTATTTCTAGATAAAAAGAGAGAAGAGAAATAAGAGTAGGTAGAGAAGAAGAGAAGAGTAGAGAGAATAATTACTAAATACTTTTCTAAACTTCTCTTATCTATACTAGGAAAAACCTTTTCTTAGAATATTAACTTATCTCTTACTTTCTTCCTCTCTCTCTCTTCTATACTCTCTTAGTATATATAATATATAGAAGAATAGAATAAGAAGTAAGAGAGTAAGAGAGTAAGAGAGTAAGAAAATAGGTAGATAGTGTGATATAATTTAAGATTTACTAACAAATACTTACTTTTTACGATTTACGATTTACGATTTATAATTTAGTCGCTTCCGACTTTTTAGTATATCTAGATATAGTATCTCGTATGTACTAAAAGTCGGAAACGACTAAATCGCAAATAGCAAATCGTAAATCGTAAATCGTAAATCGTAAAGCTTAGATTTTTAAATATATAGCTCTTTAGAGCTAAATCGTAAATCATAAATCGTAAATCGATAAACGTAGATTTTTTAGAGGCTATTTAGACGTAAATCGAAATACTTAAATTAGTAATCTTAAAGCTTAAAGTAAGAGTATTTATAATTTATAATACTTAAATTATAAGACTTAAATCATAAAATTCAAGTATAAGTAAGAGTAGAAAGTAAAAGGTAATATAGTATATATATATCTATTAAATATATATATATTATAATCGCTCGCTACTTACTCTCTATTAATATATATTACCTAGTACTATACTAAATATAAGTATAATATAATTTTAAATCTATTATCTAAAATATTATAAATTATTAAAAGTAATATATATACTTAGTATAAATAATAATATTATATAAGTACCTAATAAACGAGAGAGGAAAAGAGATAATTAAGACTTTTAATACTATAAGTATAGATATAATTTAACCTAAGAGTAAGAGATACTAAGCCTAATTAAGTAATTAGTATATAATTAGTAAAGTAGTACTTAAAGTGCTTAAATAATCTTAAATTATAATTATTTAAGTACTTTAGTAAAGAGAGTAAAAGGAGAGTAAAGGTAGTAAAAAGTAACTAAAAAGTAGTAATAAAATTAAGATATTATAGATAATCCTCCTAGTATCTATATTTAAAGTATCTACTATTATATACTCTTACTTCTTATCTCTCTTCTTATTATACTTACTATATATAATCTTAACCTTTTTAGTAGTATAAGAGAGTTAATTAGTAAGAGTTATTTAAGAGAGAGTATCTCTCTTCTTTCTCTTTAAATTAAGGCTATTTATAGAAGTAATTATAATAGTAGATATTATTTTACTTACTAGTATATTTATAGGTATAAGAGGAGTAAGTAAGAGTAAATCAACAACTCTCTTATTAAGCTCTTAATCGAGTTTTAATTACTCTTTCTTATTAATTAATTTAAGCCTACTTTTAATAATAGTAGTATTAATATCTATATATAATTAAGTATTAAGATCTCTTATAATTTACTTATTTATATCTATCTATTATTACACTACCTTATCTACTCTCTCTAGCGTATTTAACTTAGTAGGTGCTATTAAGCTCTTCTTCTCCTTATCCTTTATAAGAGGCGACGGCGAGTATAAGCCTAGAGTTAATACTCCTTTACTATTAGTATTCGCTCTTATATCTATATCTATATCTATATTCTTACTTCTTATATTACTCCTAGAACTCTCTCTAGAATTATTATCTCTATCGTCTTCCTCTTCTAAATAAGTAGTAATAATTATAGAGTAGTCTTTTAAGTAAGTGGTAATAATTACGAATATCTCTAGAAGATTATCTAATTCTAAATCGTCTACTAATATTATACTTACTCTAGTACTAGTACTATCCTCTAATAATAGTATAGGCCTAGTATCTCTCTCTCTATTCTAAGTATTATCTTTAAGTATAATAGGCTCGTTATTAAGTACTTTAATAAACGCTAAGAGTTAAAGTAGAATTAGTAGCTCTTAGATATCTTATAAGAGTATAATAGATTACCTCTTTTTAGAAGATTAGAGCTTATTATTAGTATAGCTATTAAATACTATATATACTTTATAGTACTTTTTATTAGTAAGACCTTTTAGTAAATTAAAGTATTATATAAGAGCTTATACGTTATCTACCTTCTTATAATCCGTAACACTTAATCGCTTAGCTTTCCTCTTCCTAATAGTAACGTTTATAGCTAAAAAGACGTCTTCTGCCTTATTAGTAAGGAATAGTATATTAATAGGATTCTATCTACTAGGAGTAGGGATTATATAGTAGATATCCTCTAGAAGCTTAATAGTGAACCTTTTAGCTTATATATTCTAGGATACTAATTTAAAGTTAAATAGATTCTTAGAGTTACTAATAAGTAAGTAAGATACCTAAAATAGAAAGTTATTATTAATTTATACTCTAACTATCTTACTACGTTATACTATAGAAGTATATATAATTATAGGAATACTCTTAGTAGTAGAGAAGTCCTTAGTACTCGTTATATATATATAAATATATAAAGCTACTCGAATACAGATTTTAGTAATAGAGATAGGCTTCGACGCTTTATAGATTAGAGAAGGAGAAGCTAAGAAGCTTATACTAATTAGTAGTATATACTAAATTTAAGAGTATTACTTACTTTTAGCCTTTTTCTTATTAGAGATAAATCCCTTCTTATATGCTTTCGCTCTAATTATTTTAGTCTTACTAAGAGCTTTTATAAAGAAGGATTATCTAGCTCTAGTCTTTTTCTCCTAAATAGCTCGCTCTCTAGCCGCGGCTAATTCATCCTCCTTTTACTTAATAATAAGAGTAGAGTAGTTAATAGTAGAACGTTCTATAGTAGTTTCTTACTTCCTTCTAGACTCTATAATCAACTATTATTTCTTTTTCTAGCTATTAAAGCTTTATATTATAGCTTTTATAGAGTAGTTCTTTACTTTTTATAGACGGTTCTTAATCTTATTATTAGAGAGCCTCTAAGGAAGCGTAGACATATGATTTTCTAGAGCACTTGCTAGGTTTACTAAGAAGTAATAAGAGTATACTTTAAGCTTTAAACCCTTAGAATAAGAAGCCTAGACTTCTAGGTATTTAAGAGACTAATATTAAGACATCCTAGCGTGTTTTTAGTATTATAGAGTAGTAGACGTAAAGCTTCTAAAAGTATAAGTAAAAGTAATAGAATAAAAGTAGGAAAATCAGAGAACTGTCTTACTTAAACTATATAACCTCTTATACCTTACTTCTTACTTTTAACACTATTTATAAAGCCCTAATATACTATTCTGACGTATATTAAATAATTACTAGTTATATAGTATATTATCCTTTATAAAGGCTAGGACTTTGTTTACTATTCTATAAGTATTTATAAGAGTAGATATAAGTAAGGCTAGATTAAAGAATATTCTAATCTAAGTAACTACTTAGAGGCTAGTATTAGTATAACTTATAGTTATAAAAGCGATGTAAAAAGAGTTATATTATCGTTCGTATATACTAAGTAAAGCTAGCTACGATGCCTACTTAAGTAGCTTTTAAGCGAGAAGCACGTGTACCTACGTATACTAATCCGAATTGCTATTTACTCTTAAATATATACTAATACTAGTACTTCTTTAAAATAATAGAAGTTACTTAAAAATTATTAATATCCTCTATCTGATCTAACTAATTAGAGCTCTCTATCTATTGTCTTCGACTAATAAGGAGCTCTTATTACCTCTTATTCTGTTCTACCTATTCTATAAGCTTATTTATATTAACTTAGATTAAAGTGTACATTTCTTTGTATTAGTAGGCCTCTACTAGGATCGTCCTATTGCCGATTATGCTCTAGACGTTTAATAGGAATGTCGAAGTTATTACTGTTACTTAAATTAGAGACAAAGGTTTTGACATCTTTGAGAGTAGCGAAAGTGTTCAACTCTTAGAACAACACTTCGAAGTCGCTTAGAGGCCTCGGAAGCTTTCGGAGTTGGCCATGTCCGCGCCCCTGGGGCGGTTCTGAAAGGGGTTTTAGGATATCGGTATTCTAGCGAATCTGTAACTAACGAAGTCAATATCGAGAGAGGGTCTGTTATTTAACATCTTACTAGGGCACCTTAGGCATACACAGACACTCTGCCAAGGGTCGGATCTTACGTGTATATCCGACCATGAGTTCATAAGAACCGGTTTTTATATACTCGATTAATTTATCGATTACCTATGTAAAAAAAGTATAAGGTAATAGATTTATTTATTAATTACCTTATAATAAATTTAAAAGAAATAGAAGTAGGTAATCGATTTATTTATTAATTATACTAGTAAAAATAATACTAGGTAATCGATTTATTTATCGATTACCTTACTAGAAATAATAATACTAGGTAATTAATTAATTTATTAATTACCTTACTAGTAATAATAATACTAGGTAATCGATTAATTTATTAATTATCTTACTAAAAATAATAATACTAGGTAATCGATTTATTTATCGATTACCTTACTAGAAATAATACTAGGTAATCGATTTATTTATTAATTACTTTACTAGAAATAATGCTAGGTAATCGATTTATTTATTAATTACCTTAATAGTAATACTACTAGGTAATCGATTTATTTATCGATTACCTTAATAGTAATACTACTAGGTAATCGATTTATTTATCGATTACCTTACTAGAAATAATACTAGGTAATCGATTTATTTATTAATTACCTTAGTAATAATAATACTAGGTAATCGATTAATTTATTGATTATCTTACTAGAAATAATAATACTAGGTAATCGATTTATTTATTGATTACCTTAATAGTAATACTACTAGGTAATCGATTTATTTATCGATTACCTTACTAGAAATAATACTAGGTAATCGATTTATTTATCGATTATCTTAGTAAGAATAATACTAGGTAATCGATTAATTTATTAATTACCTTACTAGAAATAATAATACTAGGTAATCGATTTATTTATTGATTATCTTAATAGTAATACTACTAGGTAATCGATTTATTTATCGATTACCTTACTAGAAATAATACTAGGTAATCGATTTATTTATTAATTACCTTAGTAATAATAATACTAGGTAATTGATTAATTTATCGATTACCTTACTAGAAATAATAATACTAGGTAATCGATTTATTTATTAATTATCTTAATAGTAATACTACTAGGTAATCGATTTATTTATCAATTACTTTACTAGAAATAATACTAGGTAATCGATTTATTTATTAATTACCTTAATAGTAATACTACTAGGTAATCGATTTATTTATCGATTACCTTACTAGAAATAATACTAGGTAATCGATTTATTTATCGATTACCTTAGTAATAATAATACTAGGTAATCGATTAATTTATCGATTACCTTACTAGTAATAATAATACTAGTAATCGATTTATTTATCGATTACCTTACTAGAAATAATACTAGGTAATCGATTTATTTATCGATTACCTTACTAGAAATAATAATAATAGTAATCGATTTATTTATCGATTACCTTAATAGTAATACTACTAGGTAATCGATTTATTTATCGATTACCTTACTAGAAATAATACTAGGTAATCGATTTATTTATCGATTACCTTAGTAATAATAATACTAGGTAATCGATTAATTTATCGATTACCTTACTAGTAATAATAATACTAGGTAATTAATTAATTTATCGATTACCTTACTAAAAATAATAATACTAGGTAATCGATTTATTTATCGATTACTTTACTAGAAATAATACTAGGTAATCGATTTATTTATTAATTACCTTACTAGAAATAATAATAATAGTAATCGATTTATTTATCTATTACCTAGCTAGTAATAATAATACTAGGTAATAATGCTAGGTAATCGATTTATTTATCGATTATCTTACTAGTAATAATAATACTAGGTAATCGATTTATTTATTAATTACTTAGCTAGAAATAATACTACTAGGTAATTGATTAATTTATCGATTACCTTACTAGAAATAATAATACTAGGTAATCGATTTTTTTATCGATTATCTTACTAGTAATAATACTAGGTAATAATACTAGGTAATTGATTTATTTATTAATTACCTTACTAGGAATAATACTAGGTAATCGATTTATTTATCTATTACCTTACTAGTAATAATACTAGGTAATCGATTAATTTATCGATTATCTTACTAGAAATAATACTAGGTAATCGATTTATTTATCGATTACCTTAGTAATAATAATACTAGGTAATCGATTAATTTATCGATTACCTTACTAGTAATAATAATACTAGGTAATTGATTAATTTATCAATTACTTTACTAAAAATAATAATACTAGGTAATCGATTTATTTATCGATTACCTTACTAGAAATAATACTAGGTAATCGATTTATTTATCGATTATCTTACTAGAAATAATAATAATAGTAATTGATTTATTTATCTATTACCTAGCTAGTAATAATAATACTAGGTAATCGATTTATTTATTAATTACTTTAGTAGTAATAATACTAGGTAATAATGCTAGGTAATTGATTTATTTATCGATTATCTTACTAGTAATAATAATACTAGGTAATCGATTTATTTATTAATTACCTAGTTAGAAATAATACTACTAGGTAATCGATTAATTTATCGATTATCTTACTAGAAATAATAATACTAAGTAATCGATTTTTTTATCGATTACCTTACTAGTAATAATACTAGGTAATAATACTAGGTAATCGATTTATTTATCGATTACCTTACTAGGAATAATACTAGGTAATCGATATATTTATCTATTACCTTACTAGTAATAATACTAGGTAATCGATTAATTTATTAATTACCTTACTAGTAATAATAATAATAGTAATCGATTAATTTATCGATTATCTTACTAGAAATAATACTATTAGGTAATTAATTCTAACTAGAAATAATAATACTAGGTAATTAATTAATTTATCGATTACCTTACTAGAAATAATACTACTAGGTAATCGATTTATTTATCAATTACGCTAGTAAAAATAATACTAGGTAATCGATTTATTTATTAATTACCTTACTAGAAATAATAATACTAGGTAATCAATTTATTTATCAATTACTTTACTAGAAATAATATAACTAGTAATAATACTAGGTAATCGATTTATTTATTAATTATCTTACTAGAAATAATACTACTAGTAATAATACTAGGTAATTGATTTATTTATCTATTACCTTACTAGTAATAATAATACTAGGTAATCGATTAATTTATCAATTATCTTAGTAATAATAATACTAGGTAATCGATTTATTTATCGATTACCTTACTAGTAATAATAATAATAGTAATCGATTTATTTATCGATTATCTTACTAGAAATAATACTAGGTAATCGATTTATTTATCTATTACCTTACTAGTAATAATAATACTAGGTAATCGATTTATTTATCAATTACCTTAGTAGTAATAATGCTAGGTAATAATACTAGATAATCGATTTATTTATTAATTACCTTACTAGTAATAATAATAATAGTAATCGATTTATTTATCTATTACCTAGCTAGTAATAATAATACTAGGTAATCGATTTATTTATCGATTACCTTAGTAGTAATAATGCTAGGTAATAATATTAGATAATCGATTTATTTATCGATTATTTTACTAGTAATAATAATACTAGGTAATCGATTTATTTATTAATTACCTAGCTAGAAATAATACTACTAGGTAATCGATTAATTTATCGATTACTTTACTAGAAATAATAATACTAGGTAATCGATTTTTTTATCGATTACCTTACTAGTAATAATACTAGGTAATAATACTAGGTAATCGATTTATTTATCGATTACCTTACTAGTAATAATGCTAGGTAATAATACTAGGTAATCGATTTATTTATCGATTACCTTGCTAGTAATAATAATAATAGTAATCGATTTATTTATCTATTACCTAGCTAGTAATAATAATACTAGGTAATCGATTTATTTATCGATTACCTTACTAGAAATAATAATACTAGGTAATCGATTTATTTATCGATTATCTTACTAGTAATAATACTACTAGTAATAATACTAGGTAATCGATTAATTTATCGATTATCTTACTAGTAATAATAATAATAGTAATCGATTTATTTATCTATTACCTTACTAGTAATAATAATACTAGGTAATCGATTTATTTATCTATTACCTAGCTAGAAATAATACTACTATATAATCGATTAATCTATCGATTACCTTACTAGAAATAATAATACTAGGTAATCGATTTATTTATCGATTATCTTAATAGTAATACTACTAGGTAATCGATTTATTTATCGATTACCTTACTAGAAATAATGCTAGGTAATCGATTTATTTATCGATTACCTTAATAGTAATACTACTAGGTAATTGATTTATTTATCGATTACCTTACTAGAAATAATACTAGGTAATCGATTTATTTATCGATTACCTTACTAGTAATAATACTAGGTAATTGATTTATTTATCTATTATCTTACTAGTAATACTACTAGGTAATCGATTTATTTATCGATTACCTTACTAGAAATAATACTAGGTAATCGATTTATTTATCGATTACCTTAGTAATAATAATAATAGTAATCGATTTATTTATCTATTACCTTACTAGTAATAATAATACTAGGTAATCGATTTATTTATCTATTACCTAGCTAGAAATAATACTACTATATAATCGATTAATCTATCGATTACCTTACTAGAAATAATAATACTAGGTAATCGATTTATTTATCGATTATCTTAATAGTAATACTACTAGGTAATCGATTTATTTATCGATTACCTTACTAGAAATAATGCTAGGTAATCGATTTATTTATCGATTACCTTAATAGTAATACTACTAGGTAATTGATTTATTTATCGATTACCTTACTAGAAATAATACTAGGTAATCGATTTATTTATCGATTACCTTACTAGTAATAATACTAGGTAATTGATTTATTTATCTATTATCTTACTAGTAATACTACTAGGTAATCGATTTATTTATCGATTACCTTACTAGAAATAATACTAGGTAATCGATTTATTTATCGATTACCTTAGTAATAATAATAATAGTAATCGATTTATTTATCTATTACCTTACTAGTAATAATAATACTAGGTAATCGATTTATTTATCTATTACCTAGCTAGAAATAATACTACTATATAATCGATTAATCTATCGATTACCTTACTAGAAATAATAATACTAGGTAATCGATTTATTTATCGATTACCTTAGCTAGTAATAATACTACTAGGTAATCGATTTATTTATTAATTACCTAGCTAGTAATAATAATACTAGGTAATCGATTAATTTATCGATTACCTTAGTAGTAATAATACTAGGTAATAATACTAGGTAATCAATTTATTTATCTATTACCTAGCTAGAAATAATACTACTAGGTAATCGATTAATTTATCGATTACCTTAGTAGTAATAATGCTAGGTAATAATACTAGGTAATCGATTTATTTATCTATTACCTAGCTAGAAATAATACTACTAGGTAATCGGTTTATTTATTAATTACCTTACTAGTAATAATACTACTAGGTAATTGATTTATTTATCGATTACCTTACTAGTAATAATACTACTAGGTAATCGATTAATTTATCGATTACCTTACTAGTAATAATACTACTAGGTAATCGATTTATTTATTAATTACCTAGCTAGAAATAATACTACTAGGTAATCGATTTATTTATCGATTACCTTACTAGTAATAATACTAGGTAATCGATTTATTTATCTATTACCTAGCTAGAAATAATACTACTAGGTAATCGATTAATTTATCGATTACCTTAGTAGTAATAATACTAGGTAATAATACTAGGTAATCGATTTATTTATCTATTACCTAGCTAGAAATAATACTACTAGGTAATCGATTAATTTATCGATTACCTTAGTAGTAATAATGCTAGGTAATAATACTAGGTAATCGATTTATTTATCTATTACCTAGCTAGAAATAATACTACTAGGTAATCGATTAATTTATCGATTACCTTACTAGAAATAATAATACTAAGTAATCGATTTATTTATCGAT